>JAIUND010000985.1:0-45595 GCA_034699125.1 Gisinianus flammeolus | reverse complement strand
CCAAAAACTATTTGTATTTGACAGTTTATAAAAATAATTGTAAACTTGACCGGTACAGCACGTCAAAAAAAAGGTCAAGTTGCTGCTGAGGTCAAGTTTACAATTATTTTTTTATTTCCATACTTTCTTTTAACGAAGATATTATGTTTTAACGATTTCGTTAAAACTGTGCAACTTCTCTAATGACTCTGTAGTTTTAGTAACATGAATGACAAACACTGTAGGATAAATGCATAAATATGAAAACTTTTCAAAGTGTTTACAAGTCAAATTCGGAAATCCCATGGACCTATGTGTGTCATACTGATGATAACTGATGGTGAGTAATATGTCACTCATCCAGTATGCTTAATCATTCCATGGTGAATCATTCGTCAAGAAAAAGAAAATGTGCAACATTTCATTTATCTCTCACTAAAAAAGAAATTCATTAGAGCATTGACTTACCTTTTATGATGTACTGCCAAGGGAAATACATATTCATAAAAGAGTACTAACAGCATGTGTACCTAGTAATATACCTATGGGCTAACGACATGATTACGTGCAATAAAACGAGTGGCAAAAGGAACGTATTTGTTTTATAGAAGCTAACGTTTTCATTTCATGAATATACGTAAATAATAAGTGCATGCTTCATGTTAGATATTATGTATTTAAGGGTTTACATATGTAAAATATATGCATTCTGATTCATTTTATAACATAACTTTGTAAAGTTTTTCTTTATTATGGAATCACTGAAGAAAAAAACTGTAATTTCACACAATACCAATTGTAAGTATGTAGAATAAGCATACGATTTAATATTCGAATTGAATTCAAGGAAACTATATATAAGCAAGATATCTCATATAAATAAATCAGAGAGAGACGAATGTTTTAATGCATACCCTGTTCGTTCGTAGGACAATTTTCACAATTTCATTATTTTCCTGTCAATCATGGAATTAATTGCACATAATATGTTTTGACTGCTGGCACAGAAAAGGAAACATATAAAACAAAAAAATATACATTTTCTTTCACATTCTAAATACACCGAATTTGGTATCGGGTATTGGGGCATTAAGAGCTGCGCTTAAACTTAACCCAAGTACTTTCCTTGTGTCTTTAGGATCGATGACACCATCATCCCACAATCTGTAATAAATGAGTCATGTAATTAAAATTTGATTACGATTGATTACAATTTAG
Source organism: Gisinianus flammeolus (assembly GCA_034699125.1). NCBI lineage: Eukaryota > Metazoa > Arthropoda > Collembola > Symphypleona > Katiannidae > Gisinianus > Gisinianus flammeolus. The sequence goes on along the minus strand of JAIUND010000985.1, from coordinate 44,398 downwards.
GATTTCTTAAATTAATAAAACATGTGTAGTGTACGTTCATTACAGAGTCAGTAAGTAGTAAGTAGTATGTACTATCAAATGTTATTGAATATTTACCTAGCACTTGAGAAATATGGATGTCCTTCTTCTTCAAATCTTTGAATGATTGGGTCTTTAATAGCTCGTTCTTCCTCGTCAGTTAACTATATATAGTCACATGCATAATGAATTGCAATGCATACATGTATTTGGGTAATCTTTTTCTTTCTTTTATCTCATTTCAAATATTTGTACAAATACTTATACCAATTAACCAATATAGCGATACATAACATGTTTATTTGTTTACTTTGAGTACCACCTACTTACTATTTTTATGCATATATTTACTAGTATGTCAAAATATCAATTGGATAATAATATGGGAGAACAAGAAAAATGAACTTACAGTTTTGCCCTCCCGCTGTCTTTGATCCTTTGTTATCTGAGCAAGAACACCCGCAGCTTGCTCACCACCCATCACGGAAATCCGAGCATTAGGCCACATGTACAAAAATCTTGGCCTATGGAAAAAATTTCAAATTTCGTTTGTGTAAAAAGAGACCCTTCATCTTATCTGGTGTACAGTGTGTGGTGTGTGTACACTAATTAAATTCAAATCGATTGGTGAATCGCTTTACTAACTCGACTCATTTAATTTTTTTCAGATTCAGAAATATTTACTAGTACTTACCCATAAGCTCGCCCACACATGCCATAATTTCCAGCACCATACGAACCTCCAATGACTACAGTTAACTTTGGAACTTGAGCACAGGAAACGGCTGTCACCATTTTAGCCCCGTTTTTTGCAATTCCTCCACTTTCAGCGTCTCTCCCAACCATAAAACCTTAACAAAAGTGATCATATATAGGGGAATTGTGAGAGAAGTGATAGAAATGACCCTCCGTTTTGTAATCTTTGGTACATGTGACTGGGAAATTCAGTACATATGTAATGTATTTACCTACCTGTTATATTTTGTAGAAAAATCAAAGGGATTTTCCTTTGACAGCACAGCTGAATGAAATGCGTCCCCTGAAAATTAAGTCATGAGCTATATTACTAAAATTCCACCGCCATATATTTCCTGGTAAAATATAAGTAGATTACTATATAAAAGTACACTTGTCTGATCATTTCAGTCATACAAATACCTTGAGAGCTGACTCCGAGAACAAAACTCCATTATTTCCAATAATTCCAACGGGATGCCCATACAATCTTGCAAATCCTGTCACCAATGTTTCCCCATAATTTTGTTTAAATTCATCGAATTCAGATCCATCAACTATTCTGGCAATTACCTATATAAAAACAATCATTTACCAGCATGTACACTGATTCTGTTTGAAACGATTACATAAGCCAAATGTTTTTGTATAGTATATGTATGGTTATTCACCTCTCGGACATCATAACCCTTTCTTAAATTGCTCCCGACGATGCCATAAACTTCATCCAATGGAAAAAGGGGTTCCTGGCCACCCTTCAAATCCTTCTTTTTTAGATTTAAATTATTAACAATTCTCCTGCATGTTTGAAGTGCATCTCTATCATCTGCAGCATAGTGATCTGTGTAAAATATAGGTATATAATAAATTCATTGTTATAGGGTGCCTGGAAATCTTAATCCATGTATGAAAATAATGATTATGATTAGTAGATTAGTAATATGTGGATGTGAGGAAGTATACGAGTATGTATTACGAGTCGGATACTCACCAGTAACTCCAGATTTACTACAATGGAGATCAGCCCCACCCAAATCCTCAGACGAAATAATCTCCCCGGCTATATATAGATTAATGAGACAAAAAAGGACAAACAGACCAATCGTTCGTGATAGTTCAACTAACATCTCAATTAAATTGTGGAAAGAAAAAAGTAAATATTTTAAAAATACATATAAGTATATAATCTCCTGCTTACTTGCAGCCTTGACTAATGGTGGCCCTCCTAAAAATATTGTTCCTTGTTTGGACACAATAATACTCTCATCGGCCATAGCTAGAAAGACACATTTATAAATGTATATGTAAGAATCACTTTTCAAACATTCTTTTCCTTGGGTAAAGTTTTCAATTTCAATTTCATATAACTAAGGTACTTCATTACCAGGTACATATGCACCACCAGCTGTACAACTTCCTAAAACAACTGCAATCTACATAAGGAGAAAGATATAGCAAATCATATAGGTATGTTCTTGCACACAAATGTCAATAATTCTTGAGAATTTGGTCTAAGAGGATTCAAACCTGAGGGATTCCAGCGGAAGACATTCTAGCTTGATTGTAGAAAATCCGTCCAAAATGATCTCTATCTGGAAAGACATCAGCTTGCCTTGGTAAATTTGCTCCGCCAGAATCAACCAAATAAATACATGGTAGACGATTTTCAATTGCAATCTCTTGAGCTCTCAAGTGTTTCTTCACGGATATGGGGTAATAGCTGCCACCCTTAACAGTCGCATCATTGGCTAGGATTAAGCAGTCAATTCTAAAAACAAATCAACAAGCATATGAAACCAACTAATTGCTGTGATGTTTGCTTTGTAGTAAATGTACATGCATATTGTCAACTCTCAATCAAATATAGGTATTTACCCTGAAACTGTGCCGATTCCTGTGACTACTCCACCACCTCGAACTTCTTCAGTGTACAATTTATGACCAGCTAACTGAGACAATTCTAAAAAATTTGATCCCGAATCTAAAAGATATTCTATACGTGTTCTTGGAAGTAATTTCCCTTTAGCCGTGTGACGAGCATTTGTCTTGTCATCTCCCTTAATGACGTTAGATACGACCTTTCTCAAATCTTGTACTAAATTGTTCATGGAATCATAGTTTTCCTGTAAATCAAATCAAGAATCACATAAAAACATAACCAATTACATTGGCTACTATAGGATGTACTATATGTATATATATATATATACAGACAAATTTGAAATTACGAAAAAAAATTACTTTGTATTCTGGACTAGAAGTTTCAGCTTCTGTACCAATCACGGACGGTACATCTACATGGAAATTTCGTGTTCCTCCAATAGTTCTCCATAACTGTGTGTCAAAATGAAATTCAATCAGTTGTGGAGTTTATTCTTCCGTCCATACCTATAATATATCATTATTCAATCATGATATTTACACTTACCCTTTTCGAAATCCTTCCAAAGGACTTCATGTTTCGCACTTTTATAAAAAAATTCAAAGTATATACATACTTACCTTAGAAATTTGAAATCATATACACATTCAGCAAGGATTTCCAAAGCATCTATTAGTTCATTTAGATTATATGTACAGGAATTTCATTTTATCATGCTATAGATACATACTATAATATAGTACATCGTTGAATTTCCATCATGAAAATGCTCGTCCAAAATAAAGTTTAATTTCCTGATTCCAATTCCCAAGTATGAATTTGAGACTATTTTTTCCTATGTAACTGGCTATGCTTCCATTTATTCAATATGAACAGTACAAACAGATGAACACACTGTACAGGTTTAAAATGCAGTATTCAGTTTAGGTATGTGTGAGTGAATTCATAGTTTGGTAGGATGAATCATACAGTGGAAATGAAAAAGCTTTTGACTTTGTGAATGTTGCGGATCTCAAATTTATTCTTGTTTTGTACGGCCATGGAATATACGCCTCTCGCATTAATAAGAACCAAAATCCGATGGATACCTAATACATAATGTACATAGGTATTATTTAGCCATGATATTATATTATAGATAATACGTAGTAAGATTTAAAGGCTATGATGCAAAAAGGTATAAATAATTTTGCTAATTTCTAATAAGTTTTTAAATTTAAGTATGTAACAAGTGTGAATATTATATATCAAAAATTGTATATAATACTGGCAAGACATGAGCACATGATGGTATTATATGTATACTATACTGTAGTAGTATAAAGATTTCGAATAACATGAAAATTAACTGAGCTACCTGCTATCCATATCCATATCCGTAGTAATAATAATAATAAGTAATAATAATCCTTTCTCAAGTGACTTTTGTAAATGGTAAAAAGTGTGTAGTAATTGTAGAAGTATAGTAGTAGTAATGAGCTGGAAACTCCAAGACCAGTTTTTGTTGAACATATACACAAACTTGCAACGTATTATATTTATGATAAATAAAAAATGGCACAAGCATCCATACAAAAGGTAAAACTTATAGAATCGAACACTTAATTTTCTTGCGTTTCTTGACTTTTCCACCATCCACTTTTCCACCTTCCTCACTCTTCCTTGCCCGAATCTCTCTCATCAAGTCAAAAAACACTTTATCAACATTCGTCTTGGTTTTTGCTGAAGTCTCAACATATGGAACACCCCAACTTGCAGCTCGATTTTCTGTCTCTTCTTTGGAAATTTTTCGTCTTTCATCCAAATCAGATTTATTTCCGACCAGTAGGAATGGAACCGTTTCATCCCCTTTTACTCTCAGTATTTGCTCTCTATAATCAAATAAAATACCCACCATTATTAGTTAACAACAAGCACGATTCATATATAGTTAAACATTTATTATTCATTATTATTGTATCATGACCCTACCTAAACTCTTGAGTTGCCTGAAAAGATTCAGTCTCAGTTATGGAGAAGACGCATAGAAACCCTTCACCAGATCGAAAATAATTGTCTCGAATTGCAGCGTAATCCTCCTGACCCGCAGTGTCAAGTATGTCAATCTGGACTTCCTCTCCGTCAAGTACAACCTTATCAATACAATGAATCATTCATAACGATCATTAATAATACTAAACATATGTTGATGAATCAAATTTATATGAAATATAATATACTATTTGTTTGACATTACTTTTTTTCGGTAGCTATCAGCTTTAGTTGGTTCATAGTCTTCTACAAATTCATCATACATAAACTGCAGAGTTAGTGCTGATTTCCCTACTCCTCCCGAACCAACCATAATCACTTTGTGAAGAGAAGGAACAACATTTCCTTTTGGACTCATCTTCACGCCGTTTTGATGTCAACAGCCTCTCCTTTTTTGTCAAACAAAGATAAAACACACAATAAATACATGAATTATTAAAAGTCAAATACTTTCAAATCACTCGGGTCAAACTAATATTATTATTACTACACTGTTATTTTGATAAAAGATGTGTTGTTGAAAAATATATATTGTCAAGTAAAAATGGCGAAAAAACTAGGCAGTCATAAATCGATTGTTTGATGACAAAATACACAAACACAATTATTAGAATATATGTACATCTGTACATGTACAGATGTATACAACTGACACAAATGGGATAGTCGTTGCCGTTCCAGTCTCAGAGTAATGTTTTGTGATCACGCGAGAGATCGATTCGTAAATAAAAAATGTAAAAAAGATTTTTTAAATACAAACCTTATTTAAGCCTTATCAAAACACAAGGTTTAATTGCAATGAATCTTCTGCAACTAAACTGGTAATTTTTATAATAATAGAAATTGTCAATTGTTTAAAGGCTATGTGTCAGACCTTTTACTCAATTCATCATCGACTGTTTGAGATAGTTTAAAGTTTAACGTACATTTGTAATAATAATATAGAGTTGAAGAAGCAACACGAAAGTACTATATAGTACATACTTATATTATAATTAAAAGCCTATAGGTATGTCGGTTGTATATTCTCTGTATATAAGGTCTATATAAGGATGACAATTATTATGAATTTCAAGGATTCCAAAACATATTCCAAATAAATAAATATTACTAAATATACTATTATAATAAATGAATATAAATAGAGCTTAGTGTTGTTATTACCCGAATTCTAAGAATCTCTCCTGATGACGTTTAATACCCGGAACCTTGTAGCCACTCCTTCACTTCTACAAAATCTCCCGAACCGAAAAATCAAAATAAAAGCTACAAACAAATTCTTGTGTATGCGGTAGTATTTAAAAGGGAGACTTGCCAATGATTTTGTATGAAAATCCCATACACTGTGTATTACCCACACATTCTCTCTGCATCAAAAACAACACTCTCATTTACGTCAAACTATATGAACTGTAGATACTAAAAACTTTTCCCTTATTATTATTATCATTACACGCTGTATAAATGACCCCCGTGTGTGTATCTATATAAAATTCTTTTTTTGTGTAATATTAAATAAATGTAGATTCTAATCCTTTGGTTCAACTTTTATATATTCATGTGGCATTCATGCAAACAAATTCCTCATTGTGTGTTGTGTCTATCGTGCATGAACTCTCGTAAAACTGAAGCTAAAAAAGATTCAATTTTTATTATTATATACATATAGGCAGTGACTTTTATAACTATATTATACATACTTATATAACGGAATGTAATAGTTTTTCAAATATTATATCAATAACTATAATATAGAATATTAAATAATTCAGAATGACGACTTCCGAAATTATCACTGCAATTTTTGGACAATTTGAAGATTTTCTAAGAAAGGTAAAAGTACACGTATAGATAGATATATTCTTAAATATATACGACAAAAGTATTTTGAATCCGAATCATATAAGTATCTACAAATTCAAGATTATTAAATATTGTTATTATTACTTATGATAGTCATGATTGTTTTGTTGCGCTTTTGACGTTTTTTTATTGTACATCATGATGATGTACTTAAAATGTTAAAGTTATGACTATAAAGATGAATAAGATTATAACACTATATATATGCTCAAAACTAGGAACCCCATAAATTGGGGTCCTGGCAATAGATATTATATATATATATATACATGTGGATATTTAATATCTTGTATTTTGTTATTAATGTTATTCTGATAAAAAGTATACTTATGTAGCAGGTAGGTAGATTTTGTTTGAACGTTTTGAATTAGTACATTTTAATAAAATGATTTTATATGCTGTTATTATGATTATAAGTATGTGTTTCTGATATGCGTGGTGTTTGTGTTTTTTTTTTTTTAATTATTATAGGTCGGCTCCACGACAAATATCTTTGACACTTTAGTATACAAATACACATTAAAGAGTTCAATCAGTAATTTAAATCCAGAATTCACAATCATTTTTTCCCAGCTCCTGGAAAAGCTGGAGGATCTTAAAAATAGCCTGTGTCAGTGGAATTCCATACAGGAATTTACCTTTTCGATTGAAAGTCCATATGATAAATCAATCATGTCCACCGTCAACAATGATGATGAGAATAATGGGGAGCATACTTTTGACAATGGGAATGCTCACCTATTAACTGTTGATTCAAGTTGTAGCAGTAGTTTTAACCTATTATTGGAGGATTTTGATAGGACTAATAATAGCTCGACAACTGATAATGACAGCAGTAGTGTTGGAAATAGTGTTGGAAATAGTGAACAAGATCAGCAAATCCAAATACAAGTACAGGATCAGGGAAAGTCTGCCATTCCCACTAAAAAAGCGTTTCTTTGTGAATTTTGTGCAAAGGAATATAGGACAAAGCAGTCTTTGAAATTCCATTTAAATGTTCATATGGGCTTACAATTATTTAACTGTCAATACTGCTCAAAAAGTTTTACAAGAAAAGATAAAATGAAATTTCACGAGTCGGTTCATACGAAATTCAAGCCATTTTTATGCTGTATTTGTGGGAAAGGGTTTGCAAGGAAAACAAAATTAGATGAGCATTTACAAAGACATAATGGTAAAAGGTACAAGTGTACATTTTGTAGTAAAAGTTATGCTTCCAGTAGAGATTTGAGAAATCATTTAAAGTGTCATTCAAACCAAACCATCTGCAGCAGACAAGAAACAGTCATCCTAAATGACGGAGATGTAAATGATGAACAAAGTCTAGAAGAATTACAACTCTTGCCTTTTCAGGTAGAAACCATTGTTACTTTTACTTACTTCACTAATCCCTTTACACAGTAAAGGTTTCAAAACTGGTAAATTGGAATTCTCATATGTAGAACATGTATTTTTTAGGATGATATTACTAATCAAGTATCGGAAATTTTCAAACTGAGTTGCTATCCTGATCTCCAGTTTCCTACGGATGTTGAAACAGAGTCATTTCGACCTTCTGGAATCGCACCGAATATTGTATAATGAAATGGTCGTATTGATTATATTATATATATTCGTAAAACTTTTTTATACTTTTTAATTTCGTTCTGTGTCGTCAGTTTGTTTGTATACCTATGTATAATTTTTCAAAACGTTCGCAATCGCAAAAATTTTCACTATACCAAAAAGCAAAAAGCTCATACACTGATCACATTTTGAAAATGTCAAATACGTTAGCCGTTTAGTGTAAACGTTAATTAATTGAGACTGTCATAGTACACATTGTTGTCTTTGATGTGATTTCCTGACTGACTAAAAGTTTCGAAAATAAAAAATGACATTTGTACTTTTTATTATCAAAACAAAAATATTTTCTATCCGAGGTTGTATACTTTCTCAAATTGCCTCCTGCATGAATACTAACTGCCACTATTTGTATACCTAAATACGTATGAATATATATGTAAAAGTTTCGTGGTTTCATAGACACTTGGATTTTATTAGCATTTTATCAATACATTTGATGTACGTATTACTACGTATATAGTTGCATCCATACAAAAAAGTACTATTCATTTGTCTTAGTATTTGGACTAATACATCATATCAAATTCGATAGGTATTAATATTTGGTATTTCTACAATCACAATCGTTGTGCGTTTAAAATGATATTTAGTTATTTACGTTACTATTATCTCGAGCAGATTTAGTATACACATGTTACATTGGTTCGTACTTATAAAGCATGTACTATTATTATAAAAGTACTCTTTAATTTTTGGTAGTCAAATCAATAACTAATACATTTGTATTGACGAGGATTGAAGATTATCTCAGCTCAATGCGGTACTTTATCGATATTTTTTTTATTACCTATACATTTAATATATCGCTAAAGTAATTTATTACTTCTCTCCGTGAATGTATACCAGTAAAGAAAAGTTCAAGGTATTTTCGATTTGATTCTCTTTGAATCTACAACTAAAAAATACAGATCTCAAGTTAGTTTTATACAGTTTGAAAATACATATTACATATTATAGTTGTAAGGAAAGGATTTTTCTTTTTAACAATAAGTCTAAAGTTTATAGTAAGTTTAAACAAACGTACATATACAAGTTTGGCAAAACTGACTGCAAACAAACAATTTTAGTATATACCTACATATTTTCTTACCGAATTATATGTTTGTATAAAATAAAATAATGTACTACAAAGCAATGTCACGGTAGTGAATATCATCCGACTCCTGGCCCAACGAACTTTTGCTCCAATGTGGAACTTGTTGATGACTGGCCACAATATTTTGTCCGTAGTAGCGATAGAAAGTATTCAGACCATCCATAGAAGTGGCTCGTCGACCCAGTCCCATTTGCATCTTCCAACTTTTTCGTCGATCAAAGCTCATTGTATTATTATTTTCCTTCCTATTATCCGACTGAAGGAAATTGACATAGCCCATGGACACGGGTCTGGAGGGTGGTGGTCGATACCAGTAATCATCGTTTGTAACATTCCATAATGAACGAGATCTTTGCAGTCCGGATCCAGGAAGCCCGCCTGGAATTCCAGGAGGCTCTAAACCTGCATTTACATACATTAATTAAACATATAGCATATGAAATTTCCTCGTCCAAAAATAATTAAATATTTCGATCAATTTCATTACTATTAAATTTATTACCAATCCCCGCAATCCCTAGTTCACTTATACGACTCTTCTTGTACATTGGATCAAACATCATGGCTGGATTGAATTCACTCTTCAATGGATATGAACCCCTACTTTGTATAGAAAAATTACTTTCACCCCCAAATCTTCCTCTATATATATATATAACAAAACAAATGTTCAAATTTAATTACTTTCAAAATTACACAAAAAATATTTGTTGTAAAATCATATACATACTAAATATCCAATGTACCTTTGGATAGTTGAGCCTTTTAAAGAATGGTCCGCTAATACAGGTGTCGAGTCAGCATAGGCATAATTCTGATACGCTAGATTCCCCGAATGTTTCAATGTTCCATTTCCATGACGGATTCCAAGCCCATTACAACCCGTCTCCACGTTTGCCTTCAATTTCAACATATATTGTACATAAGTATTTATGTATTGCCTTTCAAAATAAAATGTACTACAAATTATCAGTACTTTTAAATGTGTGCACACAAAAGAAACTTACTAACGTGAGATCATGAAGACGTCCTAAAATCATCTCTTCGTCTCTCCTGTACAAAATTAATTATGATTAATTGAAATTGGTAAAGTTGCCACTTTAGAGCTCGTTTACAATTAACAATAATAATTATTGCTTACCACGTTAAGTACAGAGAACACACGCAAAGAGCACCGAATATCTGTTTCAAATATAAAGTGCACACGAATCAAACAACTATATAGACAAACGATTAAGATTTTAATTACTCTTCAGTTTACAAACAAAATATTCCGAGAACTGACACTGTGACAGCTTGTAATGCAATTAAGACAATAGGGAAACGACTACAAGAATAATAATTTTAGACTTCAGTTTGACAATTTACGCGTACACTAAATATAATAAAATACAAAAATAAAATGAAACTGTATGTACTTATATACACAGAGAAGAAAAAATCTACATGTAAATAAATAAATTTACTTTATTTTGTCGCCTTTTTTGGCTTGTGCGCTGTCAATATACAAAAGGGGAATAGAGAGACGAAATTTGTATAGCGTCTATTAATATATGAATTCTGTCTTTGCAAAATGAATACCATGTAGAATGTTTGTAGGGAGAATTGAGATCTATACAACTTGAACTTTTTAATCTTTAATCATTTTACCACATTTCCTTCAGTGTTGATTTTCCTTTGAAATTGAAAAAAAGATATAGACGGATAATGCATAATGTAGGGTATAAGGATATTTACTTTGCACTCACATTGAATATTGCACGGAAAGCCCAATATACCAGTTCTATAACACCATACTCAAACTTTAAAGAGGGCTGAGAGAGTTTTCATCACATCACATCAGTTTTCATATATGTTAAGGTTTTTGCATGGGAGTGGATGTAGAGTATTAAAGATATAGGCAGGCATCACGTTCAAAGATAAACACGGAAACATACAAAAAATCATTTCGCATTTATTAAATAATGAATTACAGTGTTCACATGTGCAAGATCTATACTACACAGTATATATATGGATAGACATGGTCTCAAAAAATAAACATGGCAATATATACTGATAAGAAAATTGTTAGTAAATATATAGTATACACAGTTGAAATACTCTTCAAAGGACCTATATATACATTCAATTCTCCGTTAAGTAAGGATCATGCATAAAATAGCATCATCTTGTAAATATTTTCAACTGTACATACATAATATATATGATGTATATTTACTTTAGAATTGGAACAAAAAGGAATTAGTATAATACGTAGATAGTAGATAAATTGATTTGCACTCAGGTCACTAACCCAATAGTATAATGACATAAATAAAACCATTCCGGATTCGGGGAAGAATGAAAGGACTGTCATCAGTGTCCAACTCATTAAATACTTTCTCTGTCTCTGTGTAAAACGTTTTTAATTATATTTTTGATTACACATCATTTTACATATTAGCATTCTTATTGATCACTGCATGTGGGATGGAAATGATAGAATTGTGTAAAACTTACAACTAGTAAACCAAATAATAGGACGGCTGCTATAATAAAATTGAAGAAATAAAGGGCACATAATGTGTAGGCAGGAGCCGGTAAAATCACTGAAAAAACCCCAAAACATAATCTCATGATTGTCATTATTATTTCAACTTCAACTAAATGATTCAACGTATACTAATGAACATAACGTTTATACTTATGTACTTTTGAGAAGAAAGCTTACACAGAGATTCGATGATCCACCATAGCTCAACTGCAAAGGCAACACAGTAAACCACCTGTGAATTACAAATAAACCCCAATCGAATCAGTGTGTATGGTTTTAATTTTCATCAATTCATTCACGGAGAAAAATACTGTACAGTTCATGCATGTAGCAAACAGTTATATCGTAAACACACAAATGACAGTATACAGAATATTTGTACACATGAATAAAGCGTAGTTTCAATTTAATTTAATTCGTATGAAATCTAATCTATAAAGTAAATCAGTGTGCCCTCTCTTTACATGTATAATCAGAAGCCGGCGAAGGATTACTTTCAATTTCCATAATTTGTTTTTTGTTAATAATAATGAGAGATGAGAGACGATTCTCTAATGTAGGAGTATAATACACTTTGAAATCATCCATTCTCATTATATACCATTATCTGTATCTGTACACATATGTATACAACCGACAAATGAATTTCCCTTTCTCATTTCTTGATAGTGTTCTACATTTAATATGAAATAATTGTGTGTGTATATATATGTAAGTACACAATTTTTTTCATCATTCATTAACTTTCCTTTCGTATTTTCCATGTAGAATATAGAGAAATTCAAGATAAAATTACACAATTGTCACTTATGCTTATCCTTTGCAATTTAAACTCCATGAAAAACTTCCCATTAAACTATACAAAAACCCAAATATTATTTTCTTGATTTCCAACATTAATTTTCCCTTTTTGCCGAATTTAAAGTGAATTCATCATGAATTTGTTGAATAGAAACAAACCCCCTTGATACTTTTCAGTCATTCTTAGTATACATAATACATTGCAAATTAGCACAGAGAAGGTAGGTATAGTATATAACAGTAACTTTGAACAATATCCACAGTCCACACACCAAACAAATGTTTATGTAAGTTGGGCCTGTCGTCTTCGTTACAATTGACTGTTATGTGTTTCATCTAGTGTAGAGACACATTTGTAATTACAGTGTGTGTATAAACAAACTTGGAAAGGATGTAGAAATGTAGATTGTATATTAGATGGGAGATATAGTAAGTAATGTAGATAATTGTCAGACAGCTTTTGTCAGCTTTAGTTATTCCATTTCCATTTTTCATCCTTTCCCATCGTATCGTCACATTTTTTAAAGTTTAACACGGATATACATACATACTTACACGAGTATTCAGTAGTATAGTATACCTAGTATTCACATTATTGTGTATTTGCCCTTTCTCCGTTTTTTTGGGGCACATTCATATACTTTTATACATTGTACTTGGAAACTGAAACTAACTCATACAAGAACAGAGTTCAAGAATACGAAACAATAATAATAATGTTATTTCCCAGCCTTAAAAGAAGTCATTAGAAGATGTTTGACTTACACATCCATACATGTGTGTGTAATATTAATATTAGTTTATATAATATATATATATATATTATATATATTTATATTAGTAACATATACCTTTACATTGCACACGTTGGCAACTTAACTTGCGAAATATATATAAAAAGTTGCTCAAGAAAGGAAATGAACGTTTCCTCAAATTTAAAACTCATACATAGGTAACAATATCGTAGATAGTATAGGGGACAATGCATATTGTGCTTGTGTGCATGTTGTCTCCTGAATACTCCTGATAAAGCTCTTTTCTTCCATTGTCATTATCCTGATGTTCCCACATTCACATCCCAGTGACAGAAAGTAGCAAAAATAATGTGTATAGCAAAGCAATAGGAAAATCATAGCACATAAATACATAATGACAATAATACGAATAACACGACACGACGACAAAACTATTTATTATATTATAGTATTTACTGCATGTATTTAACTATTTAGTCCGAACCATTGTATTTAGTTTTTTTAGTTAGTTAGTGTATATATTTTACTAGATAAATTACTATACAAAACCGCGTCTTTCGTCTTTCCTTCTCATCCTTTTTTTCAAAGGTAAAGTTCTAAGTGGCCATATAGCCATTTCTCATCTCCCCCCACCCAGTCAGATTTTTTTCATGTACACAAGTAGTACATGTACAAACTTCAGTCTGGTTTACAACATATATTCCTTTCTTTCTTCAATCATCCAATGTCTAACCATTTTATTTAAGTATATACATAAACGACATACATATAATATACATCTCTAATCTTGGTTATTTAAATAGATGCTCGTAAAATCCTGTACTGTACTAATAATGGCAGAGCTTATTGCATAATCCTTCAAGTTTTTTTTTTTTAATTTTAAACATGATAGTTGTTGAAATTGTATGGCAAGTCAAAAGTGCAATATGAGATGTAATGCCTCACCCTGTATTGTGTAATTTGTGTGCACATATACTTTGTGCGGAGTAGAAAATGAGCCTGATAATATTTTTGTCCAAATGGTGGTAACATATAAGATATTAAATATATAAGAAAAAGAAATTAAGAAGACGGAAAGGCGCACTTGAAATCCGTTTATTTCAGTTGTACTTTGCGTGTGGATTCTGTAATATTATTGATACATACGCACACTCACACTAGACAGTAAGATAAAAATTCATGTAAGATGTATTTGTAGTATATACAAAAAATGAGATACAGTCAACCTAATTGCATGCATTAATACCAAGTAATCAGCCACACAATATATATTATTTCAAATAAGATTATCCATTTTCTCTGTATAATTTTAATTCAAAATGATAATGAATAATGAAATATTCTCGTCTTACTCTACTTCTATATTTTACTCGGATTTACAATGTAAATTTTACATACTTACATGGAATACTTATTGTTAGTTGTATAGAATGCGTGAAGTGAACACAATACGCTTTATTTTTACTTATCACCAGACGTCAATAGAAATGACGTGTGCCTGATTTTTCTGTACATTTTATCACAAGATTTTTACACGCACTTGGATGATTTCCTATGTGTATCAGTTTTAGATTCTCCATTTATTTTTGAGATTTTTTTCTCGCACACGCACGCAAAGGACTTTGCAGTTATTTTATCGTACTCTGCTATGGTGTACATGGCTTTAAGCCAAACACACGGATTACGTTACATTAATTAGACTTGACATGACAATTACATGTAGTTCAGCCAACACATTAATTTCACTGCCAAGTCTTCAAAAAAAAAGACAGTATGTATATGAGAATGAATCAAATTCTATTGTCCATATCAGTTTCATCGTGAAGAGAAATTAAATTCCGTTTCGGAATGTGTACAAATTACATTAACTGCTGTCATTATACTTTAAACTTTCAAGATGAAAAGGAAAAGACACATATTGCCTAAATTCCCTTTCGTAAACGACTTACCTACGTTTATACGTATACTTTTGAGATTGACTATGTGTAGACCTGCAGAGTTATCTGACAAGCGCGAGTCCCAATGAGGAAATAAGTAAAAAATAAATAAATAGAATTAGTCGTGTAAAAAGTTTCATGCTGTACTTTACGGTACTTTTCTGTTGTTGTTGTTATTTGTGTTGTGTGAATACGAAGACCCATGGATACTTTTTGTTTTATTTCATATATACTTAATGTTCTCACTGGAACAACTATGTATTTATGTATGTATTTATATAGGAATTGAGGAACACGGATCCGGATGTGAGATGCTATATATTTTTACATATGGTGATGAGACATATGCGATCACTGTGTGTAATATATATATTATATACGATATAAAACCCTCTAAAAAAACGACGTTGTAATTGCCTTCGTTAGTAGCATTAACCGTAAAGTAAACTACGGAATGTGAGATGTATGAATGGTAATATCTCTCTCTCTCTCTCTCTCTCTCTCTCTTTCTCTCTCTCTCTCCTCTCTCTCTTTAGGTGTATACGGAAATTCTATTGAAGATTAAGGATGTATACAAGTTACATTTTTCATTGTAATCCTTTTCGCCTTTTCAAGATTAGGTGAACTCCCTCAAAATTTTGACGTATATTGTTATCGTTTTTAAGCCCAAGAAATGAGATGTACAAGTATACAAATGTGGATGAATATCCCATTCAAATTTGTAGAGCTGTTTTTTTGTCGGTGAACCAAGTTTGGGTTTTATTGAGTAAATCTGACATCTCACTATGAAGCCGTCAACTCTCTTGTTCTTGGATATTTGACAAATTTTTGTAGAGCATCATGTATGAAAAGTTACTTGGGAAGGGGAAATGAATCTATACATACATATACATACAGTGGGATTGAGAGTAAATTCAACGGGGAAAAGCCTGTGGGAAAGAATCAACAGGTGTGTCGGTTGAAAACTTTTAAAAAAACGAAAGAGATAAAAGGAACAAAGGAGAGAGAGAGAATAAATTCCGGAACCAAAATCTTGGTTCATGTATTGAACTAACGATTTACAAAAAAAACGTGAATTCAATGTAAAAATTTCACAATGGGATTAGATATAGGTATATGTAATGTACCAAAATACCAACGAAATGTCATGATCATGCTCACGCAAATCTTATTGAGTTTCTCTTGCGAAATCAATCAACTTTGACAATTCATATACTGTCAAAACATAACCAAGATTAAAATATGTAGAATTTCAGAGGTGTTCATATAATAGTGTGTGTGATTGAACTTACTAGGCTATAAGATCCAATAATGAATGAACCCTGGCGAAGGCTGTAGCAAAAGCATTGTTTCAAGAGGGCCATCCTCGATTTAACGATTCCTCCTCACTTGATGATCCACTTGTCATTGATCACCAGAGTCTTTAATTAACTCTCCGTAATTGTCACGAGCAAAGTGAAAACACAAATGTTTAGTAACTGCCCCAAATACACAAAACACGAATCCCCATTTTCACTCCTATGCACATTTTGATTGAAATGAGAGAAGAGTCCCACCAATGTTCATCTTTTGCATCAGTTTGAAAGAACAATTATACGTATATAAACTTGTTCAATTAAAACGATTTCACAGATTCAATTTGTCTCAAATCGCTGTCACTGCTAAAATAATTTGTTGCTGAATTCATCGTGAAGTTTCTCATCCGTCAAGTAGTAAATAAAAATGCACACGGGTTCACTGTCAACTTAATTGTCCATTCCATGAGAGGTTGAATATGATTTTAAAACAAAATTTCACTACATAATCACAAATCACATTGTAATGCACAGTATAGCACTTTTTGAAATTTAAAAAATTCACAATAATCTTTTTAATTTTCTCCGTCAACTTCTCTGAGCTAAAACCAAAAGTGAAACAAATACACTTTCGTTAAACTCTGTCACTGTCAAAATAAAATTCACAAGTACAATTTTCGTTCTATATATATTTCAATTCAAATGTAAATGATTCCGGAAAATATAATTGTTAATAATTGTGAATGCCCTATATATACACTGGACACAAGACAGAGTTTGTGTGTGGATGTGTTTGGGAGCCGGATTAAAATGCATGTGGCTTCAAGTTGAAAATCTTTTCATGCAGTGTGTTGTTGTCTGTTCTCTCTTCTACTTGGTTTTGTGCACATTCTGTCTGATTCTTTCTTTCTCTCTATTCTATTTACTCTATATACCTTTACGCTTCATAGTAAAATGTAGTATGTAATTTATTCGTCTGTGAGTACATATATGTATATGTAGTCTACATCTGTTTAGTTATACCTATAAATAAATGTAAGGTCTGCCTATATATTACCTATCTTAGCTATATGTACATACTTTTGATGGTAGGTAGTTCTGTCTACCTATATAGTTTTTATCCGCACTTCCCATTCACAGTCACAAGTACAATATGTATCTGAAATATCATGCCATATAAGTAAGTAAATAAAAGAGAAGTTGAATTGAATTGTGATATGTTTCTGAGTGTATTATGAAGTGTGTATACTGTATACATACCTGTGTGTATTATTCCCTCGTCGTCTATACATACTACCAATTCCGTTGGGTTTATTATTGTGGTGTGTGTCGTGTGTGATGATGTGAGCGAGGTGAAGGAAGGAGATTGTTCCTTTTCTCTATATATTTCTCTACTTTTATATTTCTTGTTGCTCTTTTGCTGTTAGCAAAATGTAATGTACTTTGTATATGTATAAAGTTTCTAAGCCTTCATGTCTTCATGAAATGAAGACTATTCTCATATATGAAACTGTATGACTATAGGGATATATGGCTTGGCTATTCTTTATCATAACATCTTGTCTCTCATATCTACATCCATATCTTTTATTCTTCTTCTTCTTCTTCGCCCTCTTCTTCTTTAACTTTTTCTCTCTTCCACCTATTGGCTATTAACATTATCGTCAATGTAATGTAATTTTACACGTTTCTTGGGTTTGTTCATGTCTTATTCTGCTCAAGACTCTTCTCTATATATATATATATATATATACCTGAGTAAAAATACAATTGTAATTCCCAAATTCCCAAATCTTAACACTCCCTCACAATAACTTTATAGGAAATATATACAAGTTTGTCTCTCATCACATCTCACTCTCCGTACTGCTAACTGGATGTATCTGCATTATCAATTAAAATTTGAGATACAAAATGCACTCCACTCCACAGTCCACAGTCCACACCCATATAAAAGCATAAATAAATCCCATTTCCTCACTATGTCTAATATACTGTCTATACGCACACTTTTTCACGCCGTTATGATGATGATGGTTTCAAAGGATTAACGTGAATTCAAAGGAATTTTCACACAATCATTTTAAAGACGTTTCAACTTTAATTCGCATTTCATATATTTTTCCAAATAATTCTAAGAGTCCTCTGTACATATAGTCTCTTTTGATTCCTACACACACGCTCCCAGCGTAAAAGCTTTCGTCAATTCTAATATGACGATTTAAAACCATCTTTCATGAGTAAAGTGTTTATTCAACAATTCATAAAACCATATTAGATTTTTTTTTTTTTACAATGCAGTTCTGGTAAGCCAAGGAAATCCACAAAGAATTCCGGATTCAGAGAGAATGAAGAAAACTTTGTAAAGGACTGTGTGCTTCAAGCATTTTTTTATCAGTATAATTTGTTTATAGGGTATACAGTATTAAGTATAATATGTATTTCATGAGAAGACAATGAAATAAAAATGGTGCTAAATGTATTTGTTTTAAGACGTAAAAGCATTGAGTTCATTGAAGATTGAAAGTATGTAAGCAAGATATACGGAATAGTGTATAGATTGTTCTTGGGTTTAATGAAAATTTAAGTGGAAACGGGAACGGGAATGAGAACAAGAAAATGAGAAGAAGGACAGGAAAAGAGAAGGAAAATCCTCTCAAATTGAGAGTCCCACAAAATCTATAGAAAAAATTCTTTTGAAAGACAATAGTACAAAATAATATACTAATTATTCACGGATGTATGGAACTATGAACGTTCATTTGTTCGCGTGTATTTTTTGTATTTACTCGTAATTACAAGTGCGAAAAAATCTACAGTCAATGTACTAACAGTTTACACTAAGTTACATGCAAAATCAAACATGCAAAAATCCATTTTTTTTGTTTCCTTAAGAACAATAGAGGACTAAACAATGGTGTATACATAATTTGTAAGGGTATCTATAGACACACGCAAATGAGCATTGATTGCATTGTGGTAACTATATGATCCTTTAGTCATACATATTTAAAATGTGTGTAGATATGTGGAAGGATGAGACATGGAACGGACATGCAATAAGTCTCTCTGGTTATTAAAGTCTTGGGGGAAAAATTAAACTTGGCATTTCGCCGGCTGATTATCAGTGGAATTTGATATGATATGTACCGAGTGTGGTGTGTGGTGTATGTGTACAATATGAACAGTATCAATATTATGATGATCGTGTCCATAAAATTCCTTCCAATTCCTGATTCAAATTTGACATTCTTAATCAGGGAAATCATGCAAGATGACAAATAAATTAAATGAAAATCCTCGCATTTAATGCAAAAGTTGATGCGTCGATACAATGAAGCGACGAGAGTGTATATGATTATGACTTGTAGCTTTATGCCATGTGGTTGGTTGTTGTTGTTGTTTCGACATTGACAATAAAAAGATGCATACCATTTCTGTGGTCAAGTTGTATACACTCATGTACATACGTAAGGGATGTGATTCCATTCTGTACTTACCTATGTATATTTGACCACTGTCGGTTTGTGTTGTTCTTATCCTGTTCGATAAACCAATACTCATAAAGTCATAAGTAATCTTATTAATGACCAACACCCGTCTGGGCAAGTTTTCCTACACGCACACACACACACACTCACAAATCATTCAGAAGTTCACAAACACACGTGATTCCAACCCAAGATTAACTCCAACTCCTACACCCAAAATACAACAAAGTATATATAGAAACAAATTGAGGGAGGAATCTCGACTCATCATCAAATCCTTGCAGTAATAATAATTTTAGTTATGTACAAAACACACTTACCGAATTATATATATACATATATATAATGGAAATCAAGGGCTGTAGAGATGTGTTGGGGGTGTGCGTGACGGGAATTTAATGTGTTTGTTAATTATGTAGACTTGAAGTTGGTTTTGACTAATACTAAATGTTCATATAATTTATAATGTTCTACTCATTCATTATCCTATTGGAAGTTGGAGATGGAAGAATTGATAAAATTAAAAGAAAAAAACAATGAAGAGTCGGAAGGAGATGATAATGCACAATACGGAGAAATGAGCATATCCATATATATATATCTGTATACACAACGACACATATAACACAACATGGAAGAATGATAAGCAACAGTGATAGAGCTTTTTACTTTGACAGTATACCCCACTTACAGACTGATAAAACCCGAAAGGTATCTAAATATGAAGAGTACATATTTGCTAATATATATTTTTCTACTTGCTCATAATTTAAAAAGTAAAAAGGATCTATTGTTTCTATTGAATCAGGGTCATACTTGGTCGCACAAATTCAATGGCGAACAAAAACTCTCTCAAGTGTCTTTTCCGTTTTTCTATATAATACTGCTCGAGAGGCTCGAGTCAAGTCCAAGAGTACATATATATATATACATGAAAGAAAACAGTGTGTAATGGTCATTTGGATTACGCCAATCCTAATAGTCACAATTTAAAAGTTAAATGCACCAAGTTCCCTTGAGATTCCCAGGTGTGGAAATCACACAGACGGAAGTACAAAGAATTGTATGGTATATACTATATAGTGTCTTAAGAAATTTTGCAATTGCAAAATGTCTATTCAATGTAATTAAAGTTGAGAGAGAATTGGATTTAAGTAAATCGAGTAAAGAAATAAATGGGACAGTTTAAAACTCTCATGTGCGTCTTTGGGTATTAGACATAAAAGCATATATTTTTCATATGCAAAAAGATAGTCTCGATAACTGTAATTGTATTCGTCATTAGTAAAAGGTAGATAAATGAAACTTACCAGAATCAATATTGAAATTTTTCAGTTTTATTTAGATATGTGTAGACTTGTAGACTTGCAGAGAATTGAGTATATGTGTATATTGAAATGTGACACAGAATTATGGGAAAAGTCTTATTGTGAGAGTAGTATGTTTGAATTCACAAGTACATAGTCTTCTTCTTCTTGTATATGCTGTACACAATGGTACAGCACATTAAGTTACTTTGTTCATATAGACTTTGTACAAATAGAACAGTTTGGCTCAAAAATAAATAGGTACTAAAATGTTTCTGCGTCTTAAGTTTTACGAGACGATTAAACAAAATACCAAAAGTTCAAGTTTCAAAGACGAGAAGACGGCATGTGCTCACACATTATGCGTATATGGTGTGTATAAGTGTTTGTGCTTATTATCTGCTGCTTTACTTTACTTCTTCCCAGTTTTCTATATTGAGTTTGTATATATAAACCAAAGTAAATTTCTTGGTTAGTTCTAGTTTTAAAAAGACTTTTGAGATGCTTAATGCTCTCTCACTCTGCTTATGCTCATTGGGCTTAGCAATGTGGATTTGATAATATGAAATGACATGGTCGTTTTAAGTTCGTTCCCGTTTTTATATACACTCAACTTTTGTTTTTTGCTCTTCCTTATAGTCAATTTTTTTTTTGCCTTCGCTTTGAAATAGTTTTCGTCGTGTAAAAATACTCGCACTCGCACGCACTACATTTCTCTCTTGTAAACTGTGTTTTTGTACCCACAGTCTCATCAACTCATCATCATGAAAGAGAATGTAGAAAAAAACAAGTATACACAGGGAACACCATACACAAACAAAAGCTAACAGATTCTGAATTCTCTGTATAATATAGAGGGAATCACATTATGTCAATCGGAACTGGAATTGTATGATTTTAAGTGAAAATTTTTCAATGAAAGTATCATAAAAACAACCAAATACTAATTCTGTAGTAATAAATAGTAATATTTGTATGATTTGGAAAAACTGAAAACAAGCTTAGAACTTTTAAAGTCCTATAAGCTTGTTTTTCAGTTTCTTATCAAGACAAGACATTTTCTATGTTTGAGCGGCGAAAAGATTTCAAAATAAGGAAAGTCGTCAATTCCAAAACAATTCACAATTCGAAAATTTATTTAAACTTTATTATTTGGAAACTAATTAACAATGGTTTGTGAAAAATGTGAAAAGAAACTAGGGAAACTTGTAACTCCAGATCCGTGGAAATCCGGAGCTAGAAATACTACAGAAGGAGGTGGACGAAAGGTAAAAATTAATAAGGGAAAAATTCATTTACAAAAAATACAAACTTACAATTCTTATTACATATTATATGTATATTTTTGTTTTATGCTTCTAATAATTTCCCTGCTTGTTTATAAATGATTCGTGTATTTTTTTATTCGTCAATTGATGAATAAATCAACAGGTTGGAGAAAATAAATTACTGTCTGCAAAAAAATCTAGATTCAATCCTTACACAACTAAGTTTGAACAATGTAGAATTTGTAAACAAAAGGTTCATCAGTCTGGATCTCATTATTGTCAACCTTGTGCTTATAAAGTAAGATTTCCCAAATCATTGTTATGTCTGATGACTTATTGTTTACATGCTGTACCCATGTTATAAAAATATCCAAACGACTCTTTGAAAATGTGTAAGTATATTATAAATTTGTTGCAGGTTGGAATTTGTGCAATGTGTGGTACGAAAATAATTGATACTAAAAGCTACAAGCAGAGCACAACATAATTTGCAACGTCTGCCATACGCCTACAAACAGACACCACAAACAAACTTACTGTAAATAATACTTGTTTAAATTACTTGAGTTTGATTGTTCCTTATTTATGAGGTAATAAGTGTACCTAATTTAAATTTAAATTATCCATTTGTGAACACATTCACGATGTTTCAAATCTATAAAATTCGTTATTTAGGTTAAATAACTATTTTCGACAATATTTTTTATCTAAAATACTTTTTCTAAAATATATGTACTTACGTGTAATATTTAATTTAATTCACTTATTTAAATATGCCCATTATTTTGCACTCAACTTGAGTGACTCAAGTCATGTTTTTTTTCCACATGGTATTCGAATGTGAGAGCCAATTTCACAGTACTTATATACTCGTATTATACCAGCATATTCGTATTAATTATTGTTTCTCAAAGCAACCAACAATTTTCAAACAACTGACAAATTGTATAAGAAGGAAATACTGTAAACGAGAAGATGAAAGAGTGTTAGCAAAAGGTAAAAAAGCGTTGCGTTGTAAAGACTGACTCGACTGGTCGCTGTCAAGTCAAGGAGAGGTTATTTATTTGCTATCTACATTTTAGGATTTTATAGGGTAATTAAGCAGTTCGTCTTTTGAATTATTATCTTTCTTTGGTTGCATTATTACGTAAATGATGCATTGCCTAAAATGAGAAAACGTTATAGTTCACGTCAAAATATTGCATTACAAATGAAGAAGTAGAAAGTATGTCTTGGATAGGTAAAGTTGAAGACAAATATAGTTATTGTAAAGACGAGAATTTATACCGATTATCAGCTCCAAAGCCAGTAAATCCAAGATTCGTACCGGACAAACCATCCATTTACTGGGTGGACTATTTTCTTGATCGAACAACGCTCAAAATAAAAAATCCTAATGAGCTTCAAAATTACTATAAAAAGTATTCGTCTCGTCGCATCACGCAGCTTTCAAAACCAAAGTTAACTATTAGTTCAGCAAACTTTGGCCCACCAAATACAGGGTCGTCAACGGGTGAGTATTTATCCATCCGATTCAATCGGTCTAAAAGAGTTTTACTTAAACCAGATGAGGACATTGATGCTTTGACAACATCCTAAATTCAAACAGTATATGCATGTATTTTTGTCTTATCTTTGTAGGTGTACCGCTTTCTGCTTTGACATACGTTGCGTCCGAAAGAATAGAAAAGTTGGCTGAACCTCGAAGTTCTTCATACAATAAACCAAATTTAAATCTCCTTATTCGGCTATCAAAATCTTGTAGTTCTACTTGGCCAGGAAACATTGTGAGACGTTCAGAGTCATTAGCCAATAATTCGTATTGTAGAAGAATGAAAGCACGTTCAAAAAGATAAAAAAAATTGCATTTGTCAGGAAAAAAGAAATGTATGATTTTTTGTGATTGTACATATTGTCAAATTCAAAGTTAAAATTTGATGACGTAAATGGTTGGATTTTGATGCAATAAAATAATGTCCACTATAGATTCATTTTTACGATATACACCTGCTGTTGTTTAGTTATATGTAGTGATATTGATATAGAATATAATGATAACAAATTATGTAATCGGTGTAATCCTGATAAAGAGACATAAAAAATGGTTGACGTGTGTCAAGTTGGACACATTTCATAGCTTTAATTATGTATCCAATATGTAGTAAAATATCATCCTTTTCATAGTTTAAAAAATAATAAAATGTAAATACATAGGTATACATATTAAAACAACTATTTGTTTAATACAGTACAAAGCTATAAATAAATAAAATAAATAAATTATACTTACGAACTTTGGAATTTATGTATGCTAGCCGTTGTTACGCGTTGGAGAAATCAAATGACTGAATGCAATATTTAAAATTTAAATACATATAAATATATTACAATTATTATTATTATATTTGCGAGCAGCGTTTGTTTACTTTAAATACATGTAATACGTTTCCGGTAAAAAAAACCAATTTTCTTTATCGTGTGTAAACTTAATAGCACTCCAAAACTGTAACAATGAATTACTCACCTAATTATTTCTAATTATTTCTAATTTGTAATTATTACTAAAATTACTTATAGGTTTTCTACGTATATTTCATATGTAACATAGCAAAAACAAAGTCAGTAATAATTGGAAATTTAAACTCAGATTAATCATTATTATTATTACACGTATAACATATAGTTAATTTTAGTTTAGAATGAATAAACTATATATAAATATCTACCTACTTAAATTTATACATTCTTTCCTTAATACATTGGTAAAAACGATAGTAAATAATTATGAATTAGGATACGTAATACCTATCTCATACAATATTAATTATTAATATAATAGTACGAATATCACAGGAACAATTACTTACTTGAAAATACCTACAGGACCAAATTTATAGTAACACACAACATACAGACATTACACAATATAAAATAAAACAAAAATAAGTTACGTATATATTACTCAAGAAGAATGCTCTATAGTTAAATGGTAGTGGATGTTACTGGGCTGACTCCATGCACCAATAAACAAGGTCCAACATCCTGTGAAATCCAATTAAGCCTGTCATAATAGCCATGATATTCATTAGATTCGAGCGGAGGTTCGGGCAAATACAAAAAAGTGACGGCTGTGTTTATAGAATGCTCTCGTATCATTCCATTGACTCCTTCGATGTAACGTTTTTTGATACTGTCGATCGGCCACTGTGGCGAAGACTCGAATGTCGACTTATCTTCAGTATTTTCAGTACCCATTTGGAGGCTCAATACATTTTGCCAGGGTACAGCGACAATTCTCGCTTTTATTCGTAGGATTTGTAGCATTCGTCGAAGCTCGGCTTCCCTAGTCGCTGATTCTTCTTTGTGTTGCAAGGATGTTGTGGTGCAGCAGAGGAAAACTCGGAGTGTCAAATTTTTCCAAGACGAAACCTAGATAGATTTATCGTAACAATATCGCATATAATACACTCAGTTTAAAAAAACCAACAGCCTTTGTATTTCAAATATCTTACCATATTCAAAATGCAAGCAAGCTGAAGAACAAACAAGCTTGTCGTATCCATCAAGCTATTAGCATCTCCAGAAAAGAAATTTATGGGCCACACATCTATAAACATGTTTTTACTCCTGGAAAACAAAATATGTAAAAATACAACATGAATAGATGTTTTCAACAAATTAATGTTGTTAAATAATCTCCCAATTTTCTGTAATAAAATTACCTCGAAATAGCTGATTTATCGAAAGTATTCAGTCCTTTGGCCACGATGGTA
The DNA here is from genome assembly GCA_034699125.1 of Gisinianus flammeolus. Taxonomy (NCBI): domain Eukaryota; kingdom Metazoa; phylum Arthropoda; class Collembola; order Symphypleona; family Katiannidae; genus Gisinianus; species Gisinianus flammeolus. The sequence continues at coordinate 17,984 of JAIUND010000985.1, read as the reverse complement.
TTTTTGTTCATTTTAATAACATCCTTTATCATATCAATCCACTCTTCCATTGACAATTTTTCAGAGTCAGATCGAAGTTGGAAAGAATCGCGAAAACGTTCGCTTCCTTTGTTTACAAAAAAATCAACAGGGGTTTGCTCATCATCTGCAAAAGAAATGAATGTCATCTATAAAGAATTACAACACAGTTTTCGTAATTTTCAATTAATGTTATGCAATAGAGATATTTCTTACTCACGGAAGCCAAAAACAATTGTATTCGGACGCATTGCACCCAAACCACTAATTCGTACTAAATGATGCATCCCTTCTCTCACGGTACGAGCAACAGTTAAATTGATAAACGCTTTAACTTTCAGGTGATCTATTACATTTAACCAGTGGTTATAATTAACCATCGGGTCGGCATCCAAAGCATCAAAATCCCCTTTCTGTAGAATTTTTTTTTTTCAAAATCAATTCATTTAATAATTGTACACAGTGTGCACGATGTAGATACATTGGAGGGTTCAATTATATTCTATGGATAAATCAACATTTGAGAATCTTACTTGAACATGGCCTAAAACATACAGGCCACTTTTCTTCAAGTCATTAACAAAATCAATCAATGGTGCGGATCCTCTTGGGTTAGCTACAAGGAGAAGCATATGAGGTCTCCAGAATTTGACATGATCTTTTCTGGAATCGAGAAGAAGAAGATACTTCCGTACTTGGTGAAAAATGAGAGCCTGACTAATACTTCCCCAATTCGAACTCTTTGATGGAGATAGTAAATGGAGAAGAATCACGAGAACTAGGCATGCAATGATGGACATTGATGCGTAGATGGGATTGATGAGGAACATCATGATGAGAGTTCCCACGAGACCAACAAAAGCCGTGTGTGCCGAGAAATATTTAAATGCCGGTCTTTAAAATAAAAATATAAAACATATAATTAGTCACCACAGATTCTCTGCATTCACATCAATAGATCAATTCACAACACGTAAAATAAATAATAAATGTTGATTGTACACATACCTAAAATTTGGAGCAGATGCCAATTCTAAACCAAGGCAGGATAAGTTCATTGCAAAGTAGGACAGCAAAAATAAAACAGAATTCAATTGGGCAATAACGTTCAAAGCTCCTATCAACAAAAACAGTTCGACGGCAAACCACGAACAAAGTACGGCCACAATAGGATTCCCAGACTCTGTTGTTCCTCTAGTTACAAATCGTAGGATAGGACCAAATATATCATCTTTAGCAACTGCTTCAAGAACTCGACTTGCTCCAATCAAGTTACTGAGGGACGCTGAAAATGTTGCAGTCAAAATTCCAATTGCCACAAACGGGGGCCATAAATTGATGCCCATCATGAATATGTAATTATTTTGAAGGAGCGTTCGATCACATGTGGACGCAGTGAAAAATGATAATAGTAGGTATATGACAAATGTAAATCCAACAGCAGATAAGGTTCCTTCGAGAGAACAAATAGAAATCATTAATATTTGTTTTGTCTTTAAAAAAAATGACAAAATTGCATGGACGAGAATAAAATAATCAATTTACCTTTGGGGATGGATTTGCCAGGTGATTTTAATTCTCCACTCATATTGGCCCCAGCCATGATCCCGGTAACTCCAGAGAATAAAACACCAAAGACGACAGCAAAGTTGACTAGAGCATCATCTGAAGTATAATCAGTGGTATAGTTGCTGTAAAGATTCTCGCTAAACGATGAACCATTAAAGAATCCTGTGAATACTCCAGTATGATTCACATCATCCGGGAGACCGACATCAAACGACCCAGGTTGGAAATAACTAGCAAAAACTGATAGCAAGGAGACCCCGACGACTGTGAGAATAGCGACAGATGTTTTTGCAAATAAACTCGATCCAATAAAACAAACAACAAGGTTTAAGACATTAATGCCACTACAGTAGAGAAATCTCCACCATCTCCCATTTGGCAAAACTCCTTCTGCTAAGCTGCCATGTTCACCAAAATTATCCACTATGCCTTCCACACATCCAGTAATATACAGAGCAGAGCTCACGATATTTGCAATGATGAATAGAGCGCCTGTGATAGAAAAATGATTAAAATTATACGCTGATAATGAATATAGGTACATCAACTTTGAACCTCTAGTATAAGTATATATGTATAGTGAGATGAATTATTACCAATGCTTCCGCCCAACTCTGGCCCAAGAGTCCTGGAAATCATAAAATATGCCCCGCCGCCCTCCACAGCTCCATTAGTTGAAATAGCGCAAATTGAAAATACAGTAAAGGTCAAAATTCCATAAGCAATTACAAATTGCAGTAAGGTCACGAGCAACCCAGCATTTCCGACTATAAAACCAACTCGTAGAAAGAGAAGGGCGCTATAATGTCAGAAATATGTCAGTTGAGTATTAGAAATGTCATTTTTCAACTAAAAAAAAATATATATATATATTATTGTCATTGCTTTTTACCTGAACATTGACAAGGTAACGGGACAGAATACTCCGGCGAATGTACCAAGAGTACGTGTGGAACTAATTCCATTTGAAGATGAGGTTGAAGCACCGAATTCAGAATAGCCTGATGATTCTGGATTGTTAATGATACCATTCAAGCCTCCCAGACTACTAAATAGCTTCCTATGAAAAAAATTACTTTTAATTCAAATGTCCATTTGAATAATGAAGTTTCATATATCTAATAATTAAAACTTTCAACTAAAAGTTATACCTCTGGAGTAAAGGTGCTTTCTCCAAACGTCGACTAGTGGTGGGTGGAGGAGCTATATATATGCATACATAATTTTAATTGTTGGTGTGATTCAATTGTAGACTTTGATTGAATAAAATTAATTTTATTGTTATTAAACTAAATATATATATTATATATATACTCACTTTCTGCAGTCGAATCAACGATGGAGATGCGAGTTGTTTCATTTTCTCCAGGAGCTTGCATTCTCGTATTTCTTAATGGAATCAGCTTGCCGACTGTCACAATCAAATTTTTTTTATACATTTCACACAGGTGGACAGTGTACCATAAGTCATGCAAATTAATCACTCTTATAAAATTAATGCAAGGTTAATGTATAGAGAGATTAAAAGCTTTTAGGATTAAAATTGATAATAATATCCAACTTACTGTAGATGGAATAGTGGAATGTTAAAAACGAATATTTTTTATTTGATTAATTATTGCAATAAGTCAATTACAAAACTACGACAAATTAATTGTCAGTTCGCAGTGTAATAGCATATAGGAGTGTTATTCTTGCTTTTTTACCACAAAATAATTTGTTATTTTTATGTGCTCATCCAAAAGTTCACATTTAAAAAAGTATAATCATCTTGTGCTCCACTTGTGCTCTTAAATTCTCCTCATATTAAGTAAATCACAGACAAGACACACAGGAAATGAAATCAAAACTGTTAATATAATATTACTTCTCAAAAATTATTATTTTGTGAAGAGGACGGTGATGTGTGTAGTAAAAAAATTATGTTTTCTTTGTAAAAATAGTTACATAGATAAGGGCGTTAAAGTGAGTAATAAAGTTGAAACATATCGTTCTTTTATATTATTTTAACTGTCAGTTTTTAAGTTCAGGTTAAATTCATCTCCTATATAGTGGATGTGCAACTTTGATTTGGAAGATGTTTTAAATTAAGTATATATCGTATAGTAATATTTATTTAATTAATTATTATACCCTGCATTATTATTGCTGTTGTTCAGCTCAACTTGCTTATAATTTAATACACTTGTTTTTTAAATGTATAAAACTATTTTGGATTATTTGATGATGACGAATTATATATATGTGAATCAGTCAACTATGAAAGAGCTATGAAAGAGAGCGAACAAGTGATAATCTCTGTCGCTCTCCCTACAGTATATTATTATATATATATTATACTTAAAGTTGTACTATATTGTGTGTATATATATGTTAAATCCTAATTATGCTTCAAAAAAGTAACATTCGAGCTTATTGTTTGCCTACACTTTTAACGTATATATTTATATATACGTTCAAAGTACTTGAACTCCTACAACTTTTGACAGGGGAAAGTATGAAGTACACCATTGATATGGTCTACGTATTACCATTGATTATCTTTTTTCCCACAGCAATGAGTCTTTTTGAAAAGTGCTTTTCCCTAATCTCGCTCTTGCAAAAACTATTATAAAAGTTGAATAAAATTCAATGTCACTTGAGTGACATGTGGCTGTTGAAATAGTAGTAAAAATGTTGCAAAAGTCTATAAATTTACTATACACATTTAACTAAAACCGAGTGCATATATAACATATATTATATCAAATACATTTTCATGGCATGGAAGCTGAAAGTTATTGCCATTCTACTCGCTATTTTCATGTGTTTTTTTATTGCACTCTACGCACAACTATATTTACCAGTACCAAAAGGTAATATAGCAAATCTCATTTACGTCAATAGTCATATCATACATACGACTCGGATTTCGTATATAAGTATTTGATTTCATTTTGTGATATATCAAAGTGTGGGCATAATATATAACGAGTCGCATTCATTGTGTTGTTAGCGCTGCGTATTTGTACATGCATGATTTGCTTTATATTGTATAAGTAAGTAAGTATAGTATATATTAATGTAGTAGAGAGAATTTGCTAGTTGATGTAATGATGAATTATCAACATGAAACCGGAAATATAGGAAATATATACTTACACAGTTGATCGTCTTTGCTGTTAGCTTTTTTGTTCATTGTAATTTTTTCATTTGTATATCATATTTCAGGTCTTCCTCAGACAGAACAACAACATGAGACTGTAATAATAACAAATGACAAGAGGGAAATCATCTCCAAAATCGGTATGTATTCGTCAATAGTATATTTTGCTTTCCTTCCGGTTTTTACTTACAGGTCGTGTATACTGATTCAGAAAATGTTTACAAATGCTCAACTGCTTGTTTTCGAGTATGTACGTATATATTGTTTGTTTGTTTGTTGATTTTGCATTTCAGATTACCAAAATGTCAATTAGTTTACTTTGTGATTCATTAACTTAATTATTGATGGACAATTTATTTGTGTTTTGATTGCACAGGGAGTGGTGGCCAAGATGAAAACATCCTGGCAGTTGTTGTACCATATAGGGACAGATTTGAAGAATTGCAAGTATTTGCACCTTATATTCACGATTTTTTGAAGAAACAACATATCCCACATGTCATTTTCCTTGTGAACCAAGTAAATAAATACTAAAGCTGTATGTACTTCCTGAGATGAGCTGTACGTTTTTACAGTTGTGTGTATCTATTGTGTCGCACAATTTGTGTGTTAATTTGTCATGTGATTATTAATTCAGGTGGATATGTACAGATTCAACCGAGCTGCTTTAATTAATATTGGGTACAAACATGCAAAAGCAAGTACAACATACATGGCGATGCATGATGTCGATTTACTTCCCATGAACCCGTAAATTTTATTTTTGATATACATACTGACATACTTTATTAGAACCTTTACTTGTTTCAAAATTGACATGTAATTAACGTGTATTTTTATTGTAATAGACTTTTGAGCTATGCAAAACCCGAAGCCGCTCAAGTAATGCATGTTGCAGCACCAGGACTCCATCCAAAATATGACTATCCTAGCTTTGTAAGCCATATTAATAATTTGAATTGATTTACATTCATCATTTACAGTATTAGCACACCCTTATATAAAAGTTTCCTTCCTCGCACTCATTAAAGAGCATGATTTTATTGTAATTTCCAGATTGGCGGAATCTTAATTATTAATAATGACGAGTTTTTGAAAGTCAATGGTATGAGCAATATTTATTGGGGATGGGGATTAGAAGACGATGAGTTCTACGTCCGTTTAAAACAAAGTAAAATAAAGGTAAAACGAAATTCAATTAATTGAGATTTGCACACACGCACACCACTCACTTTACTACATTGTTCACATCAGATTTGATCAGACCCAATCCGGCTACTTGGGGAGTCTTGGCGTCTTGGTTGGTAACCTCACGACGTGTACATTCAAAAACGTAAATTTTTTTAAACAAAAATCGATTTTGGGTAAAAAAAGTCAAAATTTTGAAAAACTAATTTTAAATTCGGAATCCTCACATTTTTTACCCTAAACTGATTTTACCAGCCAAAAATTGGTCATCATTTGGATAATCCAAAAAAACACCATAAAATCCGAAAACGGGTCAAAAATTCAAAATTTTGAAAATCCAACTTCGGATTCGGAATCCCCGTAGTCGATTTAGTGGAAAACAGTTAAAAAAGTGGCAAAACAAAAAATTAAATTTTTTAATGTACGTACACGTCGTGAGGTTACCAACCAAGACTCCCTAAGTAGCCGGATTGGGTCTGGTTCACATATATCAATCATTTTATTGGTCATTTTTTCCAGGTCATTCGCCCAACTGTAGAAACGAATAAATCGAATACATTTAAGCATATTCACTCTACCCGCCCACGCGATACAACCAAATGTTTTGACCAGCACAATAAATTAAGGAAACGAGATCGTCAAACTGGTCTCAATAATGTCAATTACACGCTAGTCTCCACTACAAGTATGACTATTGAAGAAACTCCGGTGACTGTTTTGAATGTGAAGCTCAAGTGTGATTTGAAAGTTTCACCGTGGTGTGACTGTAAAAAAGCAACTTCTACATCGAATTAATCTGCATTTAAAAAATTAGAGATAGTATTTGGAGCTTTTACCGAATAGATTTAATAATTTATAATTTGACACATGTAGTATTCACATGTGGTGTCCTCCTTGCAAGACTTGAAACTCTTCTACCAAATATCAGATATTATATGTATATTATTAACTTTGCATTTACACGTATATATCTCCAGAGGTTCTTTCCTTTCACTATATGGGAAAAAGATAACTAAAATAGAAAATAAAAATGATTGTTTGATATACACTTTATTATTATTATAAAATTAAAGACTGGTTTTGCTACCAACTGCATGTGTTTATTAAAGATTTTTGTATTGTTCATCGGCGAAGAATCAGTCACATGTAAACACACAAGCACATCTGTTAATTAAATCATATATACGTATATACTTACGTTTCTCATGATTAATATACGATCGGGTTCATTACTCCTTTGGCTAGCTCTCATTAATTTTGAATATTGTATCTAGTACATTAGCACTAAAATGATTTAGCTAACCCCATTACCACTCCAATTACTTCTAGTCAGTGAGACCACCATGAACTCCCTCGTAATTTTGCTCTTCCTATTTTGTTCTCAGGTAAAAAATATAGTATATAATACAATAAGCTTTTATTTTAATTTGAAAATAACTATAAAAAACGTTTGGAAAATTAAATTGGATTTTACTGAAACTTAAATATAAGGTTTTGGGAGAACAAAACAAGACGACGAACGAATCTGAATTAAAAGAAGAATTAGTGAGAAGACTAAGCTCCCCGAATGACACTGCATTTGAAGCAGATGCAAAGGATGTCATTGCAGAGGTAAATATAAGGTTCTATTTTGGTCCCAGAGACTCTCATGGACTCGACGGAAATCCTATAATAATTGAATTTGTTTTATCTATAGTATTTGATTACGACAGTCCTGGAAGAAAATGACCTCCTTGCTGCTTTTGGGCGAGACAAGAACAGATATCATGGCCATCGACCTCACATTGACTACCGAGATCCTCTCGGTACTGCATCCCCCATAATCAGCAATCCAGTCAGAACTCAGCCACCCGTCATTGTCAATAATCCTGTTTACCCAGCAGCTGTGCAAAATAATCCAATCGTTCAAAATAATCCAATTGTCAGCAATCCCGTTGTAGTTCAGTCAGTTGTAGATCAAAATTCTCAGTCCAGACAGGATGTCACTCAAGTTCCCATTCTTACAGGGGCTCCAGCTGTACAGCAGCAAGGACAGCAACAGCCAATTCAACAACAGCCGATTCAACAACAACAACAACCTCAGCAGCCAGCCCAACAAGCACAACCACAGCAAACAACAATTCCCGCTTCAACTGTGCCCCCAATTACTCGCCCCACGGTGGATCCCATTCACGTTTACAATCAAGTGGATAAAATTCTTGGGTCTGTAGCAACGGGTAATATCGTTGGGATTGTGGACGAGTCTCTTGCAATTCGGGCTCCAGTTCCCGTCCGTAATTTTGTGACTGGCATTCTCAAAGTTATCTTTTGTAATCCAATCGATCGAATCTTTGGCCGTTGTCGACCAAATTCTTCCGGAGCCATTTCTACAGTTCAAGGAGGACGTTAAACATTCTTCAATAAATAGAAATAGATACATAGGCTTGATGACTTAAAACTCTATCAATTTCTGTCATTTAATTCTTCCAGGAATTCTTTTGCTAATAAAAATATTACAGCACAGTACATATTACGTACATTACGTACTATACTATATATGTACTTACAAAATATGTATCATTTCTTTTACACATGTACATATATGTATGAATGAATGCTTCCGTAACTTTCACTATAGAGCCGCGGCACTGCAGCTTTTTGGGGCGAAAATATACAATAACAGGTGGTTTAAGAGGAAAGAGAATTCAATCCATTTGACGGTGAACGTTTCACGTATGTACGATATATAGACGGGACAGGAGTGAAGGGTGAAACTAACTTTCACCCTTGACTCCTGTCCCGGCGTCTATACTTTATATATTTCTTATAGTATATCGATACCACTGGGCAACTTCATTGTAAAATTCCATAGATACTTCCATAACGACACTGTTTATTGATTCATAAATAAATGACATTCGCTATATATTGATATCAAGGAAATACGTAGAACGGAAATATCGAATAAATAAGAAAAGACACAGCAGCTGTATGATCTCAGCACGAAACCTCACATTCATATCTGCATGTATATATAGAAACACGGAAGAAACATAAACAATTTACTCGATAAGGCAAAAAAAGAAAGCAAGAAGTGTACAGAAAAAGGGAGAAAGGAGAAAATAAAGTTTTCAAATTGAAACGTTACAAATGACTGGATATTTTATAAATAGCGTATAATTTTTATAACTACTGTACAAATATAAATCTGTACATAATTCATTATTTAGTTAATTACTGGTTGTATATTGCTATATGAGATTTATATAAAAGTTACTGAGTAAATTGATATCAAAATGCAACATACACGAGTTTTGTCTTCTGGTGGAATGTTTTCGAATCCAAATAAAGTTCAATACAGCCAAGACACTCAGGACTTTGTCAAAGGTACTTAATTAATAAGGAAATCCTATACATATTCAGTATATTCTCATTATTTAATTACCCATACATGAAATTGGGTCGTACACATAATTAATATGGGATGTGTACACATGTATTTCTTATGATTATGCCAAACAAACAGTGTTAATGAAAGAGTCCCATTTGACAAACCTTCAAAAAAATGGATTCGCGTCAATACTTCGCTCGGGAGAGTCACTACCTACAAATTCACATGAAATGATAAAACAAAGATTTCAAGCAAAGAGAAAAGCTATGGGGAAAGCACTAGGACTTCCAATCACCGTCAATGGACCGAATCACAAATCCAATCGTCGTAGTGTAAGTGCTATATATACAGTATAATATCTTTGGTTATTCATTTTATTTATGATCTCAAATCTCAACAATAGTGTAAATTATTTATATGTAATGCATTTTACAAAGTCATTTCCGCCTACTTCCGGAAGGAGAACCATTGAAGCAATCAAAGCATCAGGAGCATACGATCCATCTCCTACGCGTCCGTACTGCAGTCCAGGTATGCTATTTATTTTGTGCTAAACGCATATTATATATATATAAATAAAAATATGATTCAAAATTGGGGAAATCAATGCAAACACAAGTGGGATTTCGTGATTATGAGTCGATTATGGGATTTCTCATATAGTCAGGAACAAGGAAAAGGAAATTGCCCGATTACAACATCTAATGACGTATGGAAGTAATAAACCAACTGAAGCTACTTTATTGAAAGAGAAACCCAAAGTGAAAACAATTGAAGATGAGAAAATTACACGCTTTGCTGAAAGTAAGTAGATGAGAAATCGGAGAATGGCTCAAAAAATTTGTGTATGTGAATGCCTTTTCAAATATTTTCATTTGAAATGTCTTTTCTTGCTGAATTTTTTCAGTTGTGGATGAAATTGGGGACCGAATAGACTTTCTCAGCTCCATGCACCAAATAGGTAAAAGGCAAAAATTATTTGAATTTTATATATATGAACAGTCAACTAATTAATTGAATTTCCATTGGAATTTTAGGGAGAGATAAGGTATATCGATCCATGATAGAGTTTCAAATTCGGGAAAAGTTGACCGAGCTGGAAAAAAATTATTCTCAAGATGTACAAGCTGTAGTTCAACATTTTGGACTTCAAAAATTTATGACCAAAATTGAACTTCCGTAGGAAATCTAATAAGTAACATTTCCGGTTCTTTCATGAAAGAGAGAGTGGATTTAATTAAACTTTCTACACTTGCTGCACACTATAATTCTTCATTCAGCCTTGACTATAGTGTACATAAGAAAGTTCTTTTGTAAATTACTAGTGTGACGATGAGTTTAAGACTTTTAGAATTATAATTACTCCTATTTGATGCTCAGAAAGCAAAGTGAAATTTTCAACAACAAAAACCATGTTACACTAATCAATAAAGAAAACCCATGCTACGTAAAGTTTCCAATTTTTCAGCACAAAATATAGTATATAGTTTATATTATCTCATAATGATGATAAATGTAACATTAGCATATTCACCAGCTGTGTAAAATTGCAATTAAAATCGTAAAACTCGAGTAAATAAGTATTACATAATAAATTAAATACATAAATATGTAAGTAGCTGACCATAATGTAAACTGAAGTAAGAAAATGTATGAAAGTGAACACTATTTATAGTAATGAGAATAAATAAGAAAGTTATTTAGGTTTCCTCGATGCTGTGGCACACATGCACTCTGACCGTCGTTGACCTTGTTTGGGAGCATCAGAAGAGTGTCCAGATTTCCCATTCTGTACACAATAGCCACTAAAATATCCGTACATGGCACAACCTGCTGGGCAGAGACATGGGTCACACTCCAATCTATTATAAAAATTGAATGACTGAAACCACTCGCTCACGTACGACAAGTCCCATTCCAAATTCAATTGAACATCAACATCAACATAGCCGGAAGTGTAGTCATCTGAAGTTATCGTTATTTGTTTTTGATTGGAATTCTTCGTCTTGACACGTCTCATTACAGGATTTTTCCTCTCAATGATAAAACCTGTGAGCATGTTTTTATCAAAACAGAATAAAGAGATGAAATGAGCTACAATAAAAAATTAACAAGTTTTGTTTTTCCCATATGACTAATATAGTTTTTTTTACCTTTGTCAGGATTATTATTGTAGCAAAAGCATTCCTTTGAGTCTGAACAAACTCCATGGAAGAATCCTCCTGAAACACACGAGTACAGACAGCGGTCTTCGTCCTTATCCTTGTTTCCACACAATTCGATTCTCAAGTTTGGTTTTACTGGCACTGGTTCCGATCCCACTCGACAGTCTTTCTTTGGTGGAGTTCCTAATTCTGATTCAGTCGTATCCTTATCCACTGTCCCATTCAAACCGGTTGTACTCAAAGCAGAGCAACTACAAATCCAGAGTCCTATAAATAAATTCAAAATAAAAACAATGGACGAACAAATTATTGAATAGCACAGTAATATATAATTACTTATTACTTACATATAGTATGAACTTAACTTTGGACAAGATTTTTATATTAAATTTAGGAATTGCACACAATATTGAAATGTCTTACCTAAGATGTAGAGTAAAGGCTTCATGATGCTAAATGTAATTGTTGTCTATATATACTGCTGAACACTACTGGACCACGTTGAAATTCAGACTAATATTTTACTAACGGGAAGGATGAAACTTTTTTGGTGAATCGGTTCAATATTGAAATAACCTATTTTTTCCGTTAGTTTTTTTATGAATACCTCTTTGGCATACCCAAGTGACGTTGACCTTTACGTTATTCAAATATCTATACCCTTCTATGCCTACATACCTGTCCAGTTTCAGAGGTGTCTCATCAGTAGTGCCCCTGAGGCGCTTGTATTTTTAAAAAAGTACATATTGTGTACAAATGAGAGTTGTCACTTTCACCTTCATGTAACACACTCTATAGTCTATACATATGGATTGAATGAATATGCTTCGTGCGTTGTACTGCTAATACTATTTTTACAGTGTTGAAATACGCAGGTATACATACTTGAAAGTCAGTAGAAACTACTTGATACGTCAGAAGTTTATTTGATATAAAATATACACATATTTCTTTGCTTGGCACCGTAAAACTAGACAATGGTCAAGTAAAGTCATACAAAAATAAATTAATACACTTAATTGATAATACACTTTTGTTGGTGGTTATTTAAATATGTAATAAATAACACAAAAGTGGGAAAGTGTTATGTAATGATACAATAAATTGTTATTGCTTTGTAGTATATGTTCATTCAAAATTTGAGACTACTAATAATAATAATCCGGGTTGTAAATGGCAATCATATGTACACAAAACGATGGATTAAGTAAAAAAAAATTAATAACTGTGCAGGCAACTCTTGATTTTAAGTAATATAACTAAGGAAAATGTTAAGTATACTATACTTTACTCATCGCCCTCATCCACTGTCCATTGAGCTGGAATTCTAGAAATCCGAAAGTCCATGTACTCTTCATCGTCTTCTTCCTCCTCAAACTCTTCAAGATGTTCATAGTCTTCAGTATGTGAATTATCACCATAATAACCCAATTGAGTTGCAGTATTTGAATGATTTCCATAGTCATGTAATGTTCCAGTCTGAGAATAATCCTCATCTTCCTCCCCTTCATCTTCGTTGTTAGGTGAGCTTGTGTTATGTTCAGTAGACGTGGTTTCTTCACCACCACAATTACTATCATCATTAGCTTTGGCCCATTGATGAAGTTTAACTGTCAATTCTTTACAAACTTCCTCTTCATCCAAAAAAATTTTATTCTTTCTCAAGCACTCCCAATAATTACAGCACTTTTCTTCAATCTCTTTTAAAAATCCTGCATCAAAGTTACATTGTGGCAATTCTTGAGCAACAATCTTGGCAACTCTTCTACAAGCTTCTGAAGAACTCATATTATTTACATTCCCACCCTTGGATTTAGTACACTGAGGATCATGAGCATTGCTTCTATTCCCTTTCTTTTGTTTTCCAGAGGAACTTGGACGACATGATCCGGCCGATGATTGTCCTCGAGTGGGTTGAATCGGCTTATGTCGACTGCATGGTTCTGCTCTACAGTGTGGGATAATTACCGAGTACGGGTAGTAAGGGAATTTTTCTTTTCTTGGCCGGCCAAAGAAATCTTTCTTTTCTGATGATTTACTGACGAAAAACAAAAAAAATACCATGTCATTTTATGAGCAAATGAAGGTATACATATTATGCACAATTGAAAACTAAATGAAAAATATGTAGTATAATACCTTCCCATGATTGAAAATCCTTAAATTCTTGATGACATACAAATAGTAGATCACTTCTCTCATGACTTTGTAAATAATTAAATGTTTCTTTCACAACAATTTAACTGACATTTAAAATTTAAATGCATTTATGAAGGAAAAAGAGAAAATAAAAGTCTCCAATAAATGTTGGCGGGTCGGCTTCAAGGATGCCTCTGTAAATTATAAACTACTTGCTTTATTTTTGCAGTGCACTGCAGAATAATTTCTCGGCTGTGGATCGCTCTCATATACTTATATATGTATAGGTATAATTTAAAATATGTTTACCATATCAACACTGTAGATGAGATGTTTTAATCAAATGAGTCAAATCTCTTTACTATTTGCACAAGCTTATAAATTGACATTTCATTTATTTATATTAAAAATTAGAGCTTGAGTTTATAATAAGTAACATGCTATGAAATGTTGCTTTTTAAGTACAAAAAAAATGGTTGTATCCCGTAAGTAAACAATAAAATACAGATACATTAATTGTTGGTTATTGTACTTATGGTTGATAAGCATATTATATTCCACAGTCTCCATTCAAATATGTGTAGTAATAACTTATTTATACATTTGTTGATACATTGAGCAGTCATTGTCTTGGGACAGTATTAGTATTCGAAAAATACAGTTCTAAATTTGCATGACGCCATACGAGCCAATCAAAAATGAGTCCGATGAAAGTGAACCCTGTTTTGCCAAAGGAAGGGAAATTATATATATACGCAGGCAAGAATATTTCACAAATGGTCCAAGAAATTGTCAAAAGAAGTGAAAGATTAATTAGGTAGCTTTATAGTTGACTTACCGGCTCCAATTAGATTTTGCACTAAAGTATTCTGACAACAGAGATTAAAGTACACTGACGAATAAACATTTTCAACTGCTGTTTTGTCACTATCACATGGACTAGACAGATCTGCCATATGCAATCAAATATACAACAAATCACAATATTACACAATGCATAGGTATATATACTTCGTCCCAGCATTGTTCGAATATTCATTTGTATCGTTAGGCCAAATATTTTAAGTACCTATGAAAAGCCGTTTAGGAATTAAAAAGAGACTGATAACTGCAAAAGTGAGTCCAAGAGCTACCGGTTTATCATTTCTCTCCACAGATCTAATGACAAAATATATAGATAGGGTTTCGCACACAATTATACACTGAAAACATGGGGCATTGTAACTTTTGAATATTATGGGTATAGATAAGAGATAATATGTATAGCAACCTTATACAGAAAAGAAATCCTCCGATTCTTCCAAAACAAGAAAGAAATAAGAGGCAGGAAAAAATGGCAAAATAAATAAAATCACAACGACAGTAGAACGAGTGAGTCAGGCTGTGAGCGAAAAATCCCAATCCAACACAAACGTTTACTCCAGCAAGAATTTTCCCTCGTGGCTTGACAAACTGGACGAACCACCCACTGACCAGAAAGCCAATAGCTTGTACACCTATATATAAGTGATTCACAATTTTATCAGGACTGATGATTTGTTTTTCTGAAGTATAGTATGCATGCATAATATATAATATATAATATATATATAAATAAGTATATAGTATCTTATAGTGATGACTTTATTACCAGACGCCGCTCTCTCATTGCAGAGAAAGTTCAATCCCAGGAGAAAGAATACTGAAGCCAGACAGTTGTACATGACAATCTCACTTTTAACCACCGAACAAATTGAATTTCTCAACTCTGTCAACATAATTAAGTTAGTAAGTTCATATATACTCTTTTTTATTACTATACGTAATTATTTATCAAGTTTTACCACCATGATTTCCATATAAGTTATATATGTACGACAGACCTTGAAGAACGGACGGGTCATCCGTTGGATTCACAGTCACACTTTTTGTAGCAATAACTCTGTGAATAACTTTAGGTAGAAGAGCAATTGGTAACGAGGCTAGCCCAATTAGTGACCCAAAGGTCAAATAAAGGGCAGGTCGCATCAAAACCAGACTAGCTGCTGTGAAAACGGCAGCTCCAATACCTATATATAAATTATTTGAACCAATAATATAATAATTGGGAAATGATTTCGTTTAGCATGCGTACATTGAGAATTACATATAGTTCGTATGTGTGGGTAAAAGTTTAAATGATTGATGTATAGGTACTTAGGGACATAAGTATACATACGCGACGAGTTCACAATTTACCTAAAATGAGGGGGAAATACCTCGGGAAGTTACTATCAAAATATGATGAGCCGAGGGAGACGGAAATGAGAAGTCCGATCCCATTCAGAAACTGTGACAAGGAACCTAAAAGCCAAAAACTATACATTTCAATGCATGAGATGACATTGTTCCCTTCTAGTATTAATTTGGGTTTACTCTGAGCTCATGGTCGTCTTGTAGCCCATGATGAAACTGGAAACGGCTGCCAAAATTGCTCCGATTCCCAACCATCTTGGTATGTGATTTCTTCCAAAGTATGAAATCAATATTGAAGTCACTACTACACTCACATGTTGACCGATTTCTGCTCTCAATATATGCACAGGGATAAATTCAATTATTATTATGCATTATTTTAAGTATATACCTGTTTGCTTTTTTAAACCTACCAAATTTACTAACGTTAAATACCGTCATAAATATTTTTATTACCATGCAATGCAATGCCTATATATATATTATGTCTACCTGTATTTTGTATATACTTATAGTGGCAATAAAACAAAGTGTGTACTTTATACCCGATTTTAATGCTTATCCTTAAATGTATTAAATTGCCTTCCTTTTCCTTTACTGTCAAAAATCTCAATAATGCTTTAATGATCATCATTTGCAATATATACGTCAAAGTCGATTAGCACGTGTGTATCTAACTAAACTATCTATACTATAGGAAATATATAAGGTATATATGTAATATGTCCTCACATAAATTTTAAAGAAGGAAAACGGCTTCAACTAATTCACATGCTCGTGTGAATTCTTGCCTATTTTTTTTATATTGAAAATACAAACTGGCTAACCAACAACTGCGTAAAATCAAAGGAAAGCTTGACCACTATAACTGGTAGTCGCGTTTTTGTCATAGGTTTAAATAAAAGTATGTAAACAGTTTTTTAAAAATTTAAATAAAGATTTTTAAAAAACAATAATCTACATACGTAGTATATATGTAGTTGTGTCTGTTTCACAGATGATGATTAATATACATCAAAATCAAAATTTGAATAGTTCATGAAATCAATCACAAGTAAATGGGCACACTTGTAAAACTATATATGGAATTACTGGAAATGATCACTGAAAGATTGTGTAAAAAATCACCCTTGTTGTTGACAGAATGGGAACTGATGATCCCTTGAACAAAGACGACAGCAAGGGAGAGTGGAATAAGGAATCTCAAATCGGAGAAAAAAGTCACTGGACAAAGCGATAACCCGCACCGAAAATCTCGCTCATCAAAAACTTCAACTGAGAACTGAACAGATTTTTTCGTCTTATCCATATTGTTTGTATATTTCACATGATTACACAAGTATTGACGTATATATTTATAATTGTTAATACACTTGTTTTATTTTATATATTGTTGTTATTATTATTGTTATGATATTTTTTGGCGTGGACTGCCGACTGGCTGTTGGTTCTCCATGAAATTATATACACTGAATGAATTAAAATACTCCACAATTTGCCAGCCTCAAAGATCCTTGAGTTGAGAAAACCTGATATCAAGGTTAAAATTGCGTCAGGAAGCAAAGAGTAAGTTTCACATTCGACAATCAGAAGAAGAAAATGTACAAGAAATAAGTCTGTATTCTCTCTCTCTATCTCTCTTCTCATCCTTAATTGTTTTTACAATGTATCTACGGATGTATACCATATATACAAAGGTATAATACAGATATATACCTTTGCTCTTTGCTCCTGGCTTCGACTTTGAAGTTTGTGTATTCCTACATATACATATTCTACATGCACACACTAAACTACATATATATCATGCTCCATGTAAAGGGTAAAACAATATGAAAAATCTAATTAGTTATGTATCTTGCGAAGTGATCCGATAGAGCTTTTTTATCTCTATCACAGAAGACCCCGTGTGAAAAAACTCATCCGTATATTAAGTAATAAATAGCTTTAAAAATCCATGTCAAAACATGGCAAAAGTCACTTTTGTTCACTCTCCTCTCTATATATATGTATTATGTATGTGTACTATTGTGTACTAATGTCAACATGCTGTAGACTCTAGACTTCATATCGTCTGTTAAGTTCAAAAACGAACTATAATTATTTTCCTTAATTTCGTTTGTCCGGGTTTGACCTGTTCTGGAGGTCAAAGTATTAGAGATGGAGCTTTGGGTCA
>JAIUND010000984.1:0-45622 GCA_034699125.1 Gisinianus flammeolus | reverse complement strand
TATCCCATTACGATTGAGAGAGCTCTTTTTTCAGTTGATTCTAATTTGTTGGCTAGTTTTTTTGTGAGGGATTTACCTATATATCCTGGATCCATAATTCCTTTTTGTGAGAAGGGGGTGTCTAGATGCAAGGATGGCAAGGGCGACTATTCTTCTGGGGCTCTCAGAAAAAACTTATCTTGTTTCTAAGATGTATCATTCTCTAACAATCTTGCGACACACAAACAGACAGACAAGGAATTAAGCCGCATTGCGGGTTTTAAGTGCTAGTATATATATAATATGGTAAATATGAAGTAAAAACACATTTAAACTATTTTGCTTGTCGGGAAAAAATTTCTAGAAAGCAATTTTTGATGATGAATCCACGGATGAAGCAGACCCAAGAGAAATAGAAGCAGCAAAATACAACTTAAATTACATTCAAATGAATGGAAACATTGGTTGTTTAGTCAATGGCGCTGGATTAGCAATGGCCACTATGGACATTAGTAAGTTTTTATAAACAATTTATGTGTATACGTGTATACATAATTGCAAATGAGGGAAAATATATAAACTCTTACATCTTTGGTATTTTTTTTTCTTGTAGTCAAATTGTACGGAGGGGAGCCTGCTAACTTTTTAGATGTAGGTGGAAGTGTTCAAACAGAACAAGTTACCGAAGCTTTTCGCATCATATCTTCAGGTACAGATATTTTTTGTTAAAAATAAACTGTCGTTCTTGCAAACACTTTTTGCTTACAACTATGAATACGTTACTGACTCGTATTGAACACAAATATAATATTTTTTTATAGATCCAAGCGTCAAAGCCATTTTAGTCAACGTATTTGGAGGTATTGTAAATTGTGCTACAATCGCATCTGGTGTAATAACCGCTGTGAATAACGTTGGGTTAAAAGTCCCTCTCATTGTCAGACTAGAAGGTAAAGATAAAAAAAAAATTGAAAATATAAATTTTTTAGCACATGTACTGAATTGTGTGTAATGGCAAGATATTCATGGACTATTACATATGTGTTCAAATGTTATTCATTTTCTCATTTGTTTATTATTAATAGGAACAAATAGTGAAAATGCCAAGAAGCTATTGAAAAATTCGGGACTTTCTATCAATTCTGCTACAAATTTAGATGATGCAGCCAAACAAGCTGTGGCTTGTTTAAACTAAGTAGAATTACGTCAAGAAGTACGGGAATTGTAACCCAATAATAATAAAGGTATACAATCGATTCCAATTCCGGTCATTTTCCAAAAAAAAAAAAATTGATAATAGCGACTCTACAAGAAAACAGTAAAGCACGTTACACAAATCATCTATTACATAAACGTGCCCTTTGCGATTTTAAACGTATTTTTATTACTTGTACTTCACATTACCAGTAATTATGCCTTGAATTAACTTCTTTTTTTTGAATTAGTAATAAAACAATACTGTCATTGTTTTCGGTGATACATCAGAATGCCAGAAAAAATAAAGTACATTTTCTCGAAATAAAATTAAAGATTCTTTTCCATATAGTATTGGACCAACTCTCCTGGTGATGCATTTATATGCTCGCTAAATATTATATTTAATTGATGCCGTTGTAATAGGTATGTAACAAAAATGAAATATTTTTTCGAATTAATTTGCAAATCAGGAATTTTTTTATTCGGAGAAAATAGGTACTTTTGTCTTATGAGTAACTTTCATCTGAAGACAATTGCACTCACGATTATGGACAGACGATTTAATTTAATCAGCCAATCATATTGAATTTTATTTTTTATTGTTTTACTCAATTCACCAACGTGATGGAAAAAGTCAACGTATACTACTTATATACAGTTCAACAAATACCTTTACAGTACCAACATTTTGTAAAAGTTTTTTTTTTTACAGAAAAAGGACGATAATAATATATATATGATTCAGTACACCAAAGTAAATACTTGATTAACAAAGACTGGACTTAGTTTTTACTGTTTTAGTTTTAGCCTAAATTTTCTTCACCACGTATTAGGTTTTTTACTATCTATAGGCTTTACGGTATAGCTATCAATTATGACACGATAAGGTAACACTTGAATTTTTTTGGTGCAATCTCGCCTTATATATTTTCCTGTCTATTAGTATTTGTTATATTAGTTTTATAACTTTTATATAAATAATATTATACGCTGTAGGAATAATTGGCACACATTTATTATTGCAGTACGGTTCTTCTCTAGCACGACGTCATCTATTTGAAACAATCAATTTATAAATTAGTAAGATTATTCCACATCGTTCAGTCGTTGCTATATTTTAATACCTTTTTATAGCCTTTTTAAGGGTATGTATATTTAAATTACTCACCACAATTAAGTTTCCTTTCCTTCGGACAAAACCATTGGAATCATTTTCACTCTTTGTAACTTGAATCACTCCCTGCTTTCCTCCATTTAACTGATGGTGCAATCTAAATTAAACACAGTTAAATGAAATTTTGAAATTTTCAATGAATTTCATGTGATTTTTTGTAAACACGAAAAACTCACTCTCCAGGAGGCTCGATCTTGAGCAACGTTTTATTTTTATTGCAAGCATTAATGATCCGGGTCGCAGTTTCAATGACATTTTCACATTCGACGATAAGGTCTCCCTGTAATTATATCAATTACGTGTAAATTATTGATATAGGTATAGTGAAATAGATTCAATGAATAAGATGCTATGATTAGTGATAGAGTATATGGTAACCTTAAGTTTTTTCATTTCGGCAGGGATACGAACAATGAGGAGTCCATCGCCCATATTCGTAACTGTAATGCCTGGTAATTGGGAAAGTGGGAGCCGGAGCTTAAGTTTCATATCCTTTTCATCAAACAACTGAATAGCTGCATTGGAAATGGTTAAAATTCTCTTGCGCTCCTTATAACCATGTCGATCATATTTCACCACACGACTCGCGTACTATATGTACAAATATAAACATATCAGTGATGCTTCTTAATTTTTCATATGAAATCCACAAGAAGCACTCAAACATATACGACTGATTTTTTTGCCTCATTTTTATAGATACCTTAATTGCAAATTTTCAACAATGTATAATTATTTTTATATACAAGTTTGGAGAGAAAAATACGTATAAATATATAGTATAGAAAATTACCACAACTTTTTCTTCAGAGGTTCTGTTATTTTGTACAAGAGCTTTCTTGTCGGCAGGAAGTCTAAAGTCTACAAAGAAGCTCTTCACGGAGCTTTCATATGAGCATTTTTTGCCTGTAAATGAATTCAGTGAGTGTGTGAGCATTAGGAATTCATTAATAATTAATTTTCTTTTCTTGATTTTACATGTTGAATTACAAGTCATATATATGAGTTGTAATACCTTTAAATAGTTCATGAGCGAGCCATTTCATTTCCAATTGACTTTTCCTTTCTGGGCCCAATGCACGTATATAATTTCTTACCATGTAGCGACGATGGATTTTGCATAAAAGCCTTGAAGCCTATATAGAATAAATAAAAAGATGATAATAATGTAGTCACAAGAATGTACATATATGGATTACATGTGAATTGGAAAAACAATGAAAATGTGTAAAAGTAAAACAAGCATTATATATCAGTTGGGCTTTTTACTTCTCGAACGCATGGTGGGGTTTCGGGCCATAGTCTGTCGTGTCTGAGAATGACGTTAGGTAACGATTGACTCAGTCGGAGTAGAGTACGATGGCGTACAAATTTGATAAACTTTGCATTTGCCTCACTAACATCCTGGTTACGATTAATGAAGCCTTGGATAAATTCTCGGACGACATGAGTTGCCCATTTCCTTTTCTTGAAGGCTTGTTTAGCCAAGAATCTTCGGGCAAATTTTTGAGTAATAATGACCAATTCACGAAGACGCAAATACTTTTTACGTTGTTTTTGTCCCAGCCATCTTGCTTTTATTTTCGATACCAGTTCTCGTTTTCGTAATTGGAATTTATCCTCGATAGCAAATAAAGTTTGAGCGTGTCGAATAAAAATTTTGGTCCTTTATATTTAAAAAAAATGAAAAAAAGTAAATGTATAGTTTACAGCATGATTTACAACACTGCTAATTCTTCGTAATTGTTAATTTTAAAAAAAGTCCTTAAAACTTACTTTCCCAGTCGGTAGTCATCTTTATTGTACCCTAAATGTTTCATCAAAATGTCAACTCCATCACGAGACTGTCCGCGGTAATGTGGCCATGTTCCAGGACACAAACTCTAGAAATTTTGAAATCTCGATAAGTATATGAATTCGCTTTCATTTACTTTGGCATTCAGTGAGGATGAAATATCTTTGATGGAACACAGTGTATTTCCATCTCCATATAAGTATACGTATATTTACCTTATAACGTTGAAGAAATTCGTCATACGATCGGCGATAAGCAAAACCTGCACGGCGAACTCGAAGATTCTCCATAAGCCCCAAATATTTGACTTGATGGCCGACAATCTCCAAATCGAATACAGCTAAATTAATAAAGCAAGTAGGATTTTTTTTTATACGAATTAGCAATACACCGGAAACCGAATTTGTAACATCTATATACATAGATATCAGCAGTCTTATTGCATAGAGCTCATTTCCCGGACGTGACAATAATTAAATTTATGTAAAAACATGTTATCATTATTATTATGTACTTATGTATCCTAAATGTAGATGGATATGTACAATGTACCTACATGTGCATGTGTATATGTGTAGAAAGAACGTGAATAGAAATTAAATTGAATGGAGTATCCCCATGACTCAAATGTCTAGTCAAAAGAGTGAAAGTTGAAGAGGTGCAGTATAGTCAAAAGATAAACATTAAGCTCTTCAAAACATTTTGTAGTAAATTCATCGATAGAGAATATATATACATAAACAAGTTGGCACAAAATTAATGAACAGTTATTATTATTGTATTACGTCTTGCACTATTGCATGTATCTCGTGAGTATGTGAAGGAGTTGAGACTTAAGTTTATTATTCTGATAGGGACGCGTGTCATTCAAATACAAAAAAAATCGTGTCTATGTACAGATATATGTAGATGCATTCAATATAAATGCATCTTCACATTTTCAAACTAATCATATATACCTGTCATCTGTCATGGGATTAAAAAGGGTGGGTCAAACAATTCAATTCAATTCATAACGTACTAATTAGGTATACCGGACAAATATGGTCATTTTTGGGGGATTTCTCCATCTCCAATTTGAATTTCTATGTACACAAATAAATAGTACTATATACATATCTGTAAATGCTAAGCCGGCTCAGTCTGTAATTCGTGGAAATTTCTATTATTTAGTGATCATTCCAAATTGAAAAATTAAAATTTTGTAGTGTCACGAATCTTTGGTGAATTTTTATCTCCAATGCCACATTTACACATTGGGTTGCACATTTTCCCTGATTTACTATATGTGAATATATGGATAGACTATAACTAATGGAAATTAGTGAATGTGAATATATATGATTACCTGATTTTTTAAACTCGTTGGGCTTAATACATCTGACATAAGAGGGCTCCTTGGACATTAAAATTTCCATCAGTTCACTCAAACTGTGTTTGAATTGTGTAGCTGCTGTGTCTGGTCTCTTCTTCCTTTGGAGTTCACTCAGAGGAAAAATGCTCTAGATATATAAGATAAAAACAAAGTACTGAAATGAGTAACTTTGAAAATAAATGAAACTACTTACTTATAATAAAGTATGAACAAACATTACAATCTTTAATTTGGAGAAAAAATGGCTTTATGCGGCGGATAATGAACAAAAAATTATAAATATACAGCGGTCAAAATCATCTTCAATAATCATTACACGTTTTCCATTTTTGAGTGTGGGTCAGCTGCCAGCTTACACTTACACGTCTACATCTATATACTTAACTCATATGTACTGGCAGTATGGAGTGCAAGTTGCTAACACGTAAACATTTAGTATAGTCGCTATTTCTCAAATTATATATGATAAGATAAACATGAGAAACCAACGTATTTTCTTTAAATCAAAACCGACAGATGAAATTTTGTTCAAAGAACCATCAAGAATTGACTAAAACGCCACGTTACGTCACACTAAACACAGTAGACAAAATACTATGTTTATCGGCCACAACCACAAAAGATAGGATTAATAATGGAAAATTGATGCAAACCTGTAAGATTGTGTTGCTAGATTGACTCATAGTCTCTTTTAGATCCCGGAATAGCAGGTCATTGTTCTTATCCAGAAAGCCTTGTACTCGGTATTTTACGGTCCCAGCATAATGCTCAAGTCTAAATTCCTATATTGCACAATTAACAAAAGAAAATGATTGCATAAATAGTTGGTGAGATCACACAGCTGAAAAATTCTCAACATTGACCACAAAAAATGTGCAAAAGTTTCCGGAGTATTATTATTTATTATCAATTCAAATTGAGTAATTGATATATAAACTGTGCATTTATTCAGAATAAAATCCGTAGTTTTATACACATACTAAACGTGGCCACATATTATGTGAATGCAGCATGATTTGAATAGATGAACAACTTACATCCCGAGTGAGAGATTTGCGGACACTATTACTCGCACCTTTGTGGCTGATGTAGTGAGGGTGTGCTGACAAAGCCGTATCCATTTTTTCCAGGAAACTAAAATCGTTAGCATCTCCAGGTCGAAGACATTCTTCGTCAAGGATTGAAATAATACCTAACACGTACATATAGTGATAAAGTAAATCAAGATTAAAGATTATTTCATCAAATAAAACAGTCATTCATGCGCTGTTAACATTTAAAATAAATCTGAACAAACCTTTATGCTTTTCTTCAACCAGGTCGCAAATAACTTTATTATTGAAAAATTCAACATGTTCCCATTCGATTCCCTCCCGACGATATTCTTCTTGCTCGGATTTCAGAGTCAACTCAATAAATAGCTGTTGAAGCTTCTCATTGCAATAATTGATACAGAATTGTTCAAAGCTATATATTTGGGGAAATGGAAATAGAAAATAAAAGTTATATCTGTATAGTTTTCTAATAGATGAAGATGGTTTTGTGAATTCATGTCTCATTTCCTCGGTGTCGTTAGTTACCTGTTGGACTCGAAGATTTCAAATCCATAAATGTCCAGAATCCCCATAAGACTTTTCTTTCCATCATGATGACTTTCAAGGGACTCATTCAATTTGGTTACGAGCCATGAAAAGAGACGTTCGTAGACAGCTTTGGAGAGTGCATCTCTGGTGTACAAACTTTGGTCATATGCTAACGGGGAGGTCACTAAATCCCCACGTGCTTCAATCGTCTTGAATGTAAAAGCCTTGGTCAATTTTTCAACTGAAACGCCCAGCAGCTGTGAGCCCAACAATAATAAAAATTACATCATAAGTCACTCCCTCATATATGTATATCATCCTTGTTTTAACACAAAAAATACTGGACGTCATTAACTTCTTGTAACAATTAACCACGTTACTTTATGTGTTTGTATGTACATTGTTGTGGTTATTAGATTTCCCTATGTATCCTTCTGCTGTAAATTGTACACAGACTCTCTCGTACAAAAAGGCAACAATTTTATATTGGTATGCAGAGGAGAGAGGGAAAAAAAGAAGATAGAGAACGCGGATACATTTTCATCGCATATACCTTACCTATATAGGTACAGATAATATGCGGGAGGGAGAGAGAAAGAGAAAGAGAGAGAGTCAAAGTCAAACTGTGACATGTGCTCTTGTGAAGCATTCGTTGCATATTCATACTCACGATCATTTCTCACATCAGTCAAATACAAAAAGAACTCGTACACGTAAGTAAGTATACTCGTGGTTAAAACTAGTCTAAACATGATATATTACGACCAATGCAATGTGCCATTTCCTTTTCATAATGTACATTTGAAAACACATTATTATATACACACATGAAAATACTTTTGTATGTAACTGCATGCATACTTGCATACACATTACACATACACACAGTAATAAAAAAATAGGGAATCTAAGACGGATTCCCGGAGTCTCAAAGTCCCAATAAAAACATGCATGTTGTGTAATTCTGTAAGACAAACTGAAGTGGAAACGCAAGCCAAAATGTGTACAAAGAGAGAGAGAGAGAGAGAGAGGTAAATTTTATGAGTGTTGGTTTCTATACCAGAGCAGCTGTGGCGATGACTTCATGAGTTGAGACTTTCCCAAAAGACCCTTCTTGCTTGAAAGCCACATTGCCCACGTGGAGAATTCCAGCAACAATCTGGAAGACTTCTGTTTTGTCCTTGGAAGTGAAGCCGACTGTGTCCATGGCATTGGTAACGATTCGAAATTGCTTTCCATCTTCTGAACTTGAACTATTCACATTGCCCTTCAATAAATATACAAAACATAAATATATTAAATATTAAATTGAGATTGTGAATTTTATGCAATATTTGCATATTTGGACAACACTTGACCCAAGTGATTAGTGGGTTTAATACTGCACAGGACAGTGTTCTGTACATAATTAGAACACTAATGATAATTTCGTCTTCTACTGACTCTACAAATAGATAGACATTCAAAATCACTTATTCACTTCATCACTTCACATCATTCTCAAATCCAAACCATACAGTAAATCTGCAATCTGCCCATTTACACACCCCCACATCCTCATCCAATTTTACAAGTGTTGTCAAGTCCATTTGAGAAGACATTTACATAGTAAACGCACAGAGTCGTTTAATCAATACATTAGAGACAGAATCCGTCATTAGATATCTGGATAGTCATTATATACGATACATATAGAAGTTTAATACATGTAGGATACTTTCAAAGGTCTATGCCATATTAATGACATTTACTGCAGAGTCATTCATCATCCACTGTCTCATCATCATCCTACATCAACAAAGAGTGTAGTGACGCATTTACAAAGAACAGAAGAACAGCAGAACAGATAGAGAACGAGAACGAACGGGCGTTTACACTCACAAGTTAAATGTAAATCTAAATGTACTGTACATATACATTCACACGTCCAATACACAAGAGATCAGATTAGACTATAGAATAGACACATGGGAAAGTGTATAGAAAAAGAATTGAACTTTACCTGTTTCAGATAGTGATAGTCTGCAGAGTTGCGAGTTAATTTCAATTTGCTCAAGTTAGAGTCCTCACATCCAGCCAGTAATTGGTAGAAAACGTGAAAGTTTCTCTCTCCTTTCGATTGAACGACCACCCTACTCTTCTCCAATAAATAATTCAAGATGTGACCTCCGGTCGGACTTCCCTACTCAACCATAAATTTAGAAATTTCATTAGTACTCATAGATTCACTCTCCGAATTCCTTGTCATAATTTTAAAGGGTGTACGTACAATGCCATATAATACAATATAATAATTTTTAACAAGCAAGGAAGTTGGAGTTGTTCTGGCGTGTAAAAGATGCGGTTAGTTCCTTCTGTTACACAGTGGACGGGATAATATGATGTGGGACAAGGAGCATGAAATTTTTTCACCTACTTACACCTACTTGAATTCTGTAAATCATCATACATAGGTATTCGTATTGCAATTATATCTAATTATGTACTGATACGTACATTCAAGTGTTTAAAAAAAAACCTACTCTAAAGTCGAATTCGATATCCATATACTTTCCAAATCGACTCGAGTTGTCATTTCGATTAGTTTGAGCATTTCCCTGAAAACAAAATGGACAGCACTGTTAGTTAGTATCAAATTGTTTGAAGCTTATTCATAACCACAAAATATCCATTTTCATATATATGATATATACTTACAAAGGCTTCCAAGAGAGGATTACTCTGAAGTAGTTTGTCTTTTGTGGACTCCACAGTAGGGAAATTCTGTGAGCATGCAGCAATGTACTGTAGGATTTTCTTTGAGGCTTCTGTCTTTCCCGAACCGGATTCGCCTGAGTAAAATAATGTTCAATGGTATAAAATACAAAATATAAACTCGGGCAATTAAATAACAAGCTAAGCTTGGTAAACTACACACACAACTTACTTCATTTCCAATGCTATCTAATAATCTCAGTTTACGAAAACTAATTAAATAAAACTGAAAAGGCTGGTAAAAGTAAAAGATACACGAACAATGTGGTTCTTGTGTATGTAAAAAACGAAAGAAGAACTTGTGCCAACTCTCGTCACACTTTTAATACCATTGAGGAACCACTAAGAACCTGCTCATAACTAGTTAACAACAGCAATTGTAATAAAATTTACAGATGTCATCAATTTAATGATAAAAAAAACCTTTACAACGATGAATTTCCTTCCTTATAGACTCATCGTTAGACACTTGATCATATGGTATAACTTTATATTTATATTATGTATACATGTATATGAAATGGGTTTTCCTTTGAGACTTTACTTTTTGATTATAATAATTAGAAGACTCACCTGAAATCAAGATGCACTGATCATGGTTCTCTTCTTTTAGTTGCTTGTATGCATTGTCAGTCAAGCCATAACTACAAAACCACAATCAAACAGCCCCCACAATAGAAATAAAAATCCAATGTATAACAATACAGAATATAAGTAATAATATTATTATTATTACTATACTTATATATGTAGGGAAGCAAGTAATTTATGACTAGAGTATTCTCTCTGACTTCAGAGCTCACTTACGATTAGGATTATAGGCAGGCGTTCATGAAATTTAAAACCTCTCATTTATTCACTATTCATTTATATACACAGATAATATACTTATGAAGAAGAAGAAGAAGTAAAAACTGTTAAAAGTTTAAGACTTTAATACCAAAATATACTGACGATGTGAATGCACGAGTTATACAAGTACAGAGAGAGAGACAGAGAGAGAGAGAGAGAGTACTGACAGGAAAACATTTAAAAGCAACTTAAAGGTGTTTCCTTCAAATTTCCACAATTTCAAATAATATTTTGTCTAAATGTCTTGAAGACTACACACAAATCTTTTACATGGTTTGAATTACAAACTGCCCTTCCCGTTACTCTTCATTTTCTTCTTTCAACTTCCTCTCCTCTCTGTCTGTACATGAGTATATTATAGTATATACACACTACACATACACATATATACACATACATTACTCTCACCCTCAACATAAAATAACGATAAATTACCAATTATGCAGGAAATTTACAACAATCGGCAATCCATTATCGAATTTCTATTTCTATTCAATATGAAATGACTCTGGGCGAATTAATAGAAATCTTTATTCCATTTCATAAGGTTAAGGCATTTACAAAATAACAATTGGAATCTTTTCCCAAATCTTCAAAGAAACGCATAATTTAACTGAAAAACTAAATAAAAATAAATAGTAGGTACTTCAAAACAATTGTGTGTATTGACAAGTTGAAATAATTACACCGTGTCATAGTCCACATAACCTTAAAAGAAGCGTTGTAATATAACATTTTAGATTTATTGGGATCACGTAAAGCACGGAATCCTTCCCTTTTCTTATCTCTCTTGTAAACGTGGATTATTATTAAGGTAATAAAGTCCACGTGTGTGTGTGTGTGTGTGTACTTGTTTCAGAAAATGAAAGCATAGCATTATATATGTACTTTTTTAATCCCACAGGAATCTTAAAAACTGAATTTCCTCACACTGTGATCCCCCCAAATAAAACATGTGTAGCATTTAAAATGAATTCATCGGACACTACTTATATTCTACAGACATGAAAAACTCACGTCCAGCCGACTCAACAGTATCACATGAATAAATAAAACATAACAAAAAAAAAAATCTTAAACCTATTTTTATGTGGGCGTTTTAAATCATGGTGCAGAACAGAACAAGACGGAGACACAGAGGATAGGGAATTTTTACTCATGCCACGGAAAAATTAATAATAAAAAAAACGTACATGTGAGGAGCCACTTCAATAAAGTTGACGTTGTAATATTTCTTGACATAGTCAGCTCCGTAAATGGGAAGTTCCTTATATGGATTCACACTGATCAGCACTGGTCCAATGTACGTCTGATATATATGAACCATGGAAGAAATTACATATACAAAAAAAAAGCAATGGATAAGAATTACAATGATATTAAGAATGGGGAGAGAGAGAGAAATGTTCTTGTTTCCATTCTAAAATCCAAACATGATATTAAATGAGTCTCTCCACCTATACAATTTACCATTTACATGCACCCAATGTTTAACAAGCTATATTTTCCTACAAAGAGTTTTTCTGTACGTATACATTTGACTCTCATTCGTCATTATGTATTTATTTATTGTTGGAAGGGGTTTTGAAAAAAATGCGCTCACTAATAAGGAAAATTAGACTCTATCATCATTTAAATTTATGAACAAAAAGCTACCCCATTTGAAGTTACATCATACATATAATAATTTTGCTCTAATCACTAATCACTCTAATAGTCTATTAGGACGCTACCTGTTTAGAATATATATTTAAAATTCTTCCCAACCCTTCTACACTTCATATGCTCATTTCATATATTTCCTAATTTGGTTTTAAAATCAAATGGTAGTCCATAATAAAATCTGCATTCAATTCAGACGTCAAATAAAAGAGTACTTATTTATAAATACGTATCAAAAGGAAAAGGGGAGAAAGAATCAATTGTTGTAGGTTGTAGACTGGAAAATTCAATAACTATAATTGCACATTATAAAAATGGGATATTTGACTCAAGTATGAAACATTTCTATTTTGATATTATCAACAAATAATAATAATAATTATTATGCTCCCATGGTCGACAGTTACATATATGGGACAGGAAAAGGTCTGAAAAGTATATACATATCTCAAGTCCTTTTATTGTTCTCAACAACTAATTCAATGGAATATGTAGAACTGATTACAAAGTATACATTCTCTACCTAATTACTAGTTAATATAGAACAAGGTAAAGGATTCCCTGGCATTATATAAACTATAACGCGTGTGTAAATTGTAGATAAACAATTTATCTCGGGAAAGATAGGAGTCATTTTCAAATAAAATCAAAATAATCAGGGAATTAAAAACGCAACGTTCACCCAAGCAAAACAGATGTACACGCATTTGAAAGAAAAATTGCCATTTGCCCATTCGCGAGAATTCTGCATGCAGTGTACAGTATGCGTCTGTCATACTTATATATATGGAAAAGGAAAAAACTGATTACTCTGTCAAAAATCCAAGTGGACAAACTAAGGGAAAAGAAAGCTATGGAAATGCATACTAATTTTTGTAAATCTATTCAATATTTTATCTACTGGAATGTAAAAATAACACATATATTAATTGAAAGGTAAAATGTGCAGGATTGAAGGAGCTTAATTATTGGTTAAAAATATCTATTCATATTTCGAGAGTCGGCAACATGTTAATTGTGTTTCCAATGAATTAATTTATTGTACCGCAGCTACATAGTGTGATAAAATGATTTATTATTATATTGTGCTCATCTCAAACAAGACATACCTCAACTATATAGACGTCTCCTATTTAATTATCAGTAATTTTCACACAGACTACAATATCATTGCGGTGAAACGGAAAAAAGATTTTTTAATTATATTGCATCGATAATTTTTTTTAGTAGGTACTTACATAGATGAGTTCTCCTTTGAATCGTTTGTGTAGATTGGCAATGAAGGCATCATTACTACTTGCATCATCCAGAAGAACCGCATCATTGACACCGATCTCGCCAAAAAATCTTTCAGTCATGGTAGCGTTCTAATTTCGTATCCAGATAAAAATATTAATAATTATTATTATTAGTTGAAAGTTTAAGAATGTTAAGGTTAAAAATGTGAGTCCTCCAAATTCTCCATGATGATGAATGAGTGAAATGTCACTTCAGTTTCCTCCGAAAATTCTAGTCTCTACAAAAATCGGTCCAAACAAAAATCCAGAATGCCAATGTGAATGAACAGATGAGGAAATATTTTCACCTTGCCCCCTTATATACACACTGTAGTATAATGATTGACTCAAATTCTCTGCCGGTTTTCTAAGTGTACAATTATATCTACCACTGTCAAAATCCAAATCAACTCCAGAATATAGTGTTAGAGAGTATTATAAAGTTAGCAGCTGTCATATATAAAATGATATTACACACACTTTTTCTTTTGTTCATATAATTACACTTGTCTTGTTGTTTTGCATCTTGTACCTTCTCATTTATTAAGTATGACACAGAGAATACGATACAAATCACACACGTACACACAAACAGACTATACAGACATACACTATATGCTAGGCACAAATTGTGTGTATATATACTGCAATAAAAATAAAATTTCTAGGAGAAATCAAGAAAATCCTCTCACAGTCACAAAACAAAACTCACACACAGTTTCCTCTCTACATATTTCAAGTTTGAACTCTTCTTCTTCTTCTTATTCCCTTTTCCTTTTGTCTTTGTCAATCCCAATTGATTTGATCAATTTCACAAGTAAATAGTAAACAAATCCCAGCACAACTCACAGCTTACACACGTTTTATTACATAAAATAAATAAAAAACTGTACAATTGTTTTTTGGACGGAGGAGAAAAGATTTATACACAAGAATTCTCTCTCGCTGCTCTTTTCGTCTCTCTCAACACTCTTTTAATTCCTTTACATTTTGGTATTCGAGTGAAGAAAGTGGTTGGGCACATGACATAAACTAACAAGTAAAATAATATGAGAATATATGAGCAGCTCAAAAACTAAAATGCTTCCTCTCATCCCCTAACTTGAAACCTGAATGCATCTTTTTCCAATTTGGTTCTCACACTGAAACTACTTGTACACACACGATTTTACTCTGTGTATATAGATGTGTACAGACAGATATGTGAGTCAAGAACTTCCCTGTGTATATACGAACACAAAAATACAAGTTCCCCATCCACATTCACACACTGAATATGACGTTTATAATAACACACACACTATACACGACTACACAACACACACACAATTTCACGTACAGATCCTCGTCTTACAACTCTTCAGTCTACAGTCGTCGACAGCCTCGCAGTGTATACTGTACAGATTGCAATTGTGAATTAGGAATTTGAAAGGAAATCCACCATTTGAGCCACCCTCGTCTCATTCTAATGTATACCTACTCATGTACATTATGCAAATTTTTATAATATCCATGCACATTTAACATTATCATCTCTGAAATGCGTCCTCACATATCATATACAAGTGACTTTGACAGGGCAATTCATGTATATGAGTATATGAGAGATGAGAGGAGTAGCAAAAGCAAAAGTAAGTAAGTACACTCTAAGAATGAGCTCCTTCCAAAATAATAATATTCTCAACAGCTCACATTTCACACTCGCACACATTAAAATTCAATTTTGATTTGTTTTCCTTAATATCAATAACGTCTTATTCCGCTCATAATATGTAGTTGGCAATTTTTTTTAATAGGGTTTATTTAGTCTTATGTATACTCATTGTAAAAAAAATATTTTTATTACTGATTTATGGCCATGTGATAGCCTTTAGCACATGGAATGGTCAGAAAACTCTGACAGCTATAGGTCTATAGGGTATATGTATTTATATATGTATGCATTCTGTATTTAAAATGTACTGCAAAACTTTTTACTAGTTGAATCATACACTGACTTCTAAGCTTTACCTACCTATATAAAAAAAAAAGAGTAAAAACGTTGCTTCTATACGTATGGAAGTAAAAGGGAAAGAAATATCAAGAATCACAAGATAGATAAAAGATAAAAAGGAAAAGGAATCACATTTTATGGAAATGTCAAAACATGTCCATCATCTTGATGAAATATTTTAAAATAAGAAGAAAGACTTTGTTTTTAAACAAGTAAAGAAAATAAATGACGGAAACGTCATGAAATGCAGCAAGTTACATTTTGATTGATTTTCCATGAGCATGAATTTGACAGTTTTGTCTTTGTATAAGTGTATACAGTTTCCACAAACATAGTTTTTGTTTCAAAAGATTCGAAAAATCTTTTGCATGCTTCGACATTTTGCTAGTTATTTCTGATTTGTTGTACACATTTTGTAAAGTGTAAAGTTTCTGGAATATACAGCAGAGCAGATAATCCCGTTTGGTATTTCATTACATCATTTAACTTATGAATGAAATACATAAAAGTGTTATGGTAAGGTAAAGTGTTACATATGTTGATTGCATTGTTTACTTAAATTAATTTACAGTCAACATATTTTTTGACTTTTTTATACAACTGAAACTGATACTTGAAACGCAGTTGTGTTCATCGTACTGTATTCTATATTATATTGTCTTTCTATACTGTCATCTCTAGACAAGAGAAGAATGAATGAACCAACGAATGAATGAAAGTATATATAAGATGATTTAAACAAGAGGCTTTTCAATCTTCACTAAATTCGTACCATACTGTGAAATAAATGATCATCCTAATTTAATTTATATTTTTCCACCGTTCGTTGATTATTTGCCACATATTGTAGTGTGTATACAGTAAGTAAGTACTGTACAGTTTATTGAGCGTGTAGTGAATTATGACATTCACGAAGACAAAACACAGTGGAAATGTGTGAAAGGTATATTTATTTTTACCATTGACTCTTCAAAGCTACAGATTTTAAAATATCAAAGTATACACACGTCGGAAAAAATCTAATCAATCGGCATATCTATACTTACAACAAATACTATTGTACATTATGCATAAGCTCTCATCTTGTCCTAGTTTTAAATTGATGTACACAAATTGTCCTATTGCTCCCAATTTTTCAAAACAATTCACACCTCGACTATACTACAATTAAGTACTTGTCAAATGATGATGATATCTTTTCAAATCCACTCATGTATTTCCAGCTGTTATATCAGCTCATAGTGTTAAAAAGGTTGACGTTGAAATTGTGAGGAAAAGAGAAATCGGTTTAATTTAAAAAATAAATAGACAGAATTAAAGTAGGGAGCCGACTTTTTGTAAAATCTCACTGACATTTGATATTTGACTTTTATCAGTATTTGTTTTCATATAGAAACCACCAAGTGAAATTTTCCAAAACGTTTACAAAATGAAGTTATAAACAGGACCACCACAGGTGTACAATGTCCAGAATTTATAATTTAGTTTTAAAGTCTTTGCCTTTCATAGACTCGTTACCCATGAAAACCATCATTATTACATCAACTTTTACCTTGCAGATGGTGAAAGGATTTGGGTGCGGCTCAAACGTGTATATAGAGTGCAGAAAATATTGTAATTTTATTTTCCAATAAAAGTGAGCATTGAAATTGTCTCAAATTAGTTGGGATTCTACAGTGACTTCTAAAGCTGGAATTGAGAAAGTAGAAAGTCTGACTTTCCGGATTGTTCGTTCTGTCAAAAATGCATTTCACTTTATTTGAATTGTATAGAGATAATGACATTCAAATACTACGAATTTATGGTACACAAGAATCTGCTGACAATCGGAAAGAAAGAAAGAAAGGGAGAATACTTACCTTTCCGTAAATTTGTAGAGAGGTTAATTGTTGTTATATGTTTTAGTTCCTTTTTGAGGGGAACTCAACGAGAAACCCGACGACGACACACGATATACTCGTCCTGAGAGAGAGACACTGAAAAGAACGGGAAGTCCAGTGAAGGCTAGCACGTCTGAAATTGAGAACAACTCAACATAAAAACTTGATGTAAAATTGCGAAATTTTTTTCCTTATCTTGCATTCAGTTAACAGTTTCTGATTAGATAAAAACTCTTTTCTCGCGATCTTACACTTTCCATTGTAAAATTAAATATATAATAATAATTGGTGTATGTACATATACTACACACAAAAACACATACCGTATATAACCAGAAGGGAAAAGAGATTTAGGTTCATACTTGACAAAATACACAATATCTTTGTACATTGTACTATTTTCCATGAATGTGAAACCAAACGTGTGTGTATTTGTGTGTGCATGACTCTCTCTACATATGTATTTTGCACATTACGTTTTATTGTGTTACTAAACTTTTTTCTAACGTCACACACACACTGTAGTCGTAGTCTATACTGTAGGATAAAACAATACAGAGTATATTTATATCTGTAAATGTGCAAATGTGCAAAAATCTACGTATATCTACCAAGTCAAAAGAGGATCATATTTCATGGTCAAACATTTTGATTGAATTCCTTTATGATTACGACAAACAAATGTCTCGCTGTATGTATAATTATGTTGTATGTTTTATATATACACAATTGCGATTAAATCAGGTGCAGGGCACACGCTCACACTATTCTTCAGCTTGTAAATTAGTGTGTATATATATGCATTTACTGTTTTTTCTCTAAGCTACACACTGCTAATGAGTGTGACCCGGCAAACTATATATCTCATGTAGAGAACACATGTTAAATTTTATGTAGGACTGAGGTAAAAATACAAGTTACAAGTTACATTCAGTTTTGGTTTCAGCAAATAAACGCGCATTTTGTGACGGCACCATAAAAATATAAAAATAAAAGTAGGGATTTTGAAATTGTTGGAATTCTCTAAATAAATAAACATGACATGGAAAGTTGTATGTACATTTAATCGTTGGTACTTTTGTTTAGCCGATTCTTGCATTGAAAAATAAGAAATGTATACGCATAGGTTTTTTGGTTATTTCCAAATATCTAACGTCAGTTGATGACGATGAGCATTTTTTTCAAGCAGTTGACGATTTTCAAGCCGTTAATATACAAAGTTATGATATAGATATACGTATCTACATATATCATTACATTGTCGGAAATGAAAAGTGAAAATATGTAATTAAAAGGATCACAATAAATTTAAAGGTTTGTATTAATGCTAACTTGAGCTTGTTTGCAGTATTTACTGAAACTCCTTACCATTTATCTGTAGTAATCAACTTTGGATAAAATAATATAGTTTAAGTTGTTCACACATTTTAATTAATCACGAAAATGTCACAAACATAAATGTTTCTCGTCTTTCCCAACCGCATGTATAGAACTAATTGAAATCACAGAGTGAAAAAAATCCTTCACCAGCATTCACCCACACGCACACAATTAAAATGTATTTCTGTCAAAGAAATGACATTTTCTCCGACATATTCGGATGGAAATTTAGTTTTTTTTTGTTTTGAGAACACTGTTTCATATTCAGACTGAAATATGGAGGAATCCGTTTAGACATGTAATATATATATGGGATATTATAATTTAGACCTTGCTTGAGAAACAATGTAAACTACAGATGTTGAAGGTTCATGTGTCATTCCACATTTCCAGATTTCCCATCCGTGTGTATTTGCTTATACTTCACACATATATACACATATACAGATGCAGAAATATAATAAGGGATAGGAAAACGTGCACACACAGACACAGATATTCGTGAATTAGTATTTAAATAGCGA
Organism: Gisinianus flammeolus; assembly: GCA_034699125.1. Classification (NCBI taxonomy): domain Eukaryota; kingdom Metazoa; phylum Arthropoda; class Collembola; order Symphypleona; family Katiannidae; genus Gisinianus; species Gisinianus flammeolus. The sequence continues at coordinate 26,197 of JAIUND010000984.1, read as the reverse complement.
ACACACAAATTTTCCAAAACTATCAAGTTGAATTTACATACAGATAAATATCGCACATTTGACACAATGTTCACTTGACTATATACCGATTAATAAAAACAAAATTTTGTTGAACGTAATAGATATTATGTATATCTTGGTGGTAAGAATGGAGTATAGACACAGTCAATGTCATTGCAACCACTGCTTCCACTGCTCAAACTGTCAATAGATACTTAAGTCAACGAGACAAATGTACACAAACTCACTCGCAACTCACAAAACAGAAGACTATACTAATATTAAGTACACATTTAACGTAAGTTTTACACGTTTTTGCATACTATTGATCGTAATGCAGATGTCAAAAAATTGAGGCAAATGACATGTACGGTTCTTTTATTTCTACATTAGTTTATTAGTTTTTCACTCAAGAAATTGTAGAGAGAGAGATTCCATTCAACAAAAAAAAACACTTGCACGCAGGGAATACGGAATTTTTGCCAGTAAAAGGCTCTGCTTGCTTGCACTGCACCATTTACAGCGACGACTTACGACTGAATAAACACTGAAAACGAAATCCAACAAACTTAAATCTAATTAAACATTAAACACGTTAGCGTTTAAAAAAAAACAAAACGAAGCTCTTTGCTAAACAAGTTTGAACTTTGAGTGTGTAGGAAAGTAATTTAATTACGAATATAATAAATCTTGTCACAATTAGATTAGAATGATTTCAGATTTGTGGTAAAAGTTAAACGTATACGCTATACTCATGTTGATGATGCACAGTGTGTACTTACGTACTATACGTACAGATAAAAGTGTAAATTAATATTCTTGTGTTGCAAGTTGCAACGCTAGTTCGAGACTGAGAATGAGAGAGAAAAGTTTGTTTTTGGCAAAGGAAATAATAAATATATATATGCATACGATAATTTAACGTCCCTTTTACTAACAAAACAAAGTATGTAGTCGTATAAGACTGGTGATGAGCGATTTACTAATAAGTGTAATGAAAATAGAGAATGGTGGTAATGCATATTATTATATCAAGTATATCAGTACCTACGTAAAACATGACCTGTATATCAACTGATTGTAAAATTTTTACTGCCGACAAGCATCAGAAGAAATGATCTTTTTTTCATCTATTGTGCGATCATACAAAGTACACCTTCTATTTCACTATGTACATTATGAAGAATGAAGAATCCCAAGTCGCAGTGGGAGAAGACAGGAGCGAGTGTACACAATACAGAAATATTGGAGTTGAACAAAATCATACACCAATTAATGAATTTGTGTATGTAATGTATGTATCTATTATTTCTAACGACTACAGAAACAGAACAGGTCGTCCCAGGCTATGTATATGTACACTTAGTACACAACTTTGTATTTTGTGCTTAAAATATTAATCAAGAGAAAATAATCTTTGTTTAAGCTATAAATTTGAACAAAATGATTTCATGCACTCCTATACTTACGTGTACATCTAAATATTATGAATTCAGAAAGATGAAATAAGCATCAACAAAAAATTAACAAACGCAATGGAAAATAAATGTGAAAATCATCCCATGTTGAGGCAAAAACTCACTGTGCACATTAATTGTCTTCAACACTTTTCCTTTCATCTCATCTTTTTGATTTTTAGAATCTTTGAGTTAATTCAGTCAGGCAAATTCTGGCATAATTTCACCCAATTTCTATACTAAGATTACTTAACGATAGCAGAACATATGGAGAGCAGTGTTTATACGTCTCATAAAATTACGAATTAATCCCTCATTTACCTACAAATACAATACAATACGGAAAATGCGATATGGGTGTTCTAATGATTTCCGTGCATGAAAAAAGTACTGATGAATTACGAACATGTGTTGAGTAGAAATGCGAAACTACGAGATGATGAAATGAAATAAATGTTTTGTAAAAAACTTTTTCATTAAAATGTAAGTTCCGTATATAAACGTCACCATTATTTGGTAAATCTTTATTTTGGAATTTACCTGAAAACGCTACAACTCTAGCTTTTTCGGATGGCACACACAACTCAATCACCAAAAATTAATACGAGTTTACAATTTCTCTGTATACACGCACATTTTTTTCATATAATAATAGGTATATATATAGGTCGTTCGATTTCTTATATCAACGTATATATGTGTAAATGTAAATAATGAAAACAAACGAATAATAATCACTATGATATAAACTCATCCATTGAAGTATAATGTATTACCCTTGAATCATTTGCAGACTTACTTATAACTAACACATTAACAGATAATAAATACTAACCGAGGTCCGAATACAAAATACTGTACGTAATGTATGAAACATTATTACTTTTTTATGATTTTTTCCTGCATAATGACATGATAATAATTTCATAATATTTCTTAGACTCGTTACGTAATCATCAATCATTTACAGAATGCAGACTGTTTTTACCGTTGTTTTCATTATACTTTTCTCAATCTGTAATCAATATATTATTCAATTCATATATTATATACTTTATTAATATTATTAATAATCCGCACGTTTTGACTTGTCATTTGATAATTGCCTTTAGAACATAACTAAAATATTGAATAGATTGCCGCGTTAATCAGTTTTCAACCCAAGACATTCAAAGTGTACTAATTTGGTATAGTAGTATGTATTGTGGAAGCATCTTATTTGTGCCAATATACTTATGTGTGTATAGTTACAAATAGATTTTCAAAATCTTATTGCTCTTGAGTTCACAGTATGAACTGTACATTGAATTGTGACTTTATTGAATTTTCTTTGTGTGTAAAACTACGTTAAAGTACTACAAAATTTATAAGGGGGCTCTTTAGAAATCTCGATAAACTAAAGAAGGAAGGAAATTCTTTCGATTGTGAACTTATGTCTTACAAGACCACGACTACAAAAATAATTAAAAATAGTCAAACTTTTAAAACTTTATATTATGGAGAAATGGGAATGAGTCTAAAAATGAAGAGACAGTGATGATTACAAACAAAAAACGATAACAAATCTATTTACTTTAACATGGTAAAATAAGATACTTAATGTGTACATACATTCACAATTAAATACAACTAACTCACGCGTTAAAAAAATACACGTGAAGCTCTTTAAAAACTAATAAATGCAAATTCCTAAATTTAACATAACATAAAAACTTATGGATATTTTTATGATCACAATATTATAATAATTTTTATTGTTTAGTAGGGGTAACATTGATCATGATTTAGATATAACGTACACAGAGCAGGATTATTTTCTAAAGTGTTCTTTTTCATCTGTATGTATATCAATGTCAAATAAATAGTAGTCACAGAAAATAAATGGATTAATAAGCTTCGCAGTAACCGGGTTTTTAAGCTGTAGGCTATATATTCTTCATTGTTACTATCATTATTAGTATAGTAGGTACGACTCTCTCCAGAATTGTGACATAAAAAAGAATTATCATTTCGTTTTCGGCTCTCGTCAGTAGCGGTAAAGTAGCGGTCACTCTCTGAAAATCTAGTCCACATATATATAGGATCAATAAAAATCTATGCATTTACGGTGTTTTCTCTGAAACCTTTGGAGGAAACAAAATAATAATGGTCGGCTAGAGTGTAATGACGTAAATCGGACCTAAGTATGTATCTGTATCATTCTTATTCTTTCATTGAGCTCACTCACTTCATCTTGTCGCTCTATATAATCTTATATGTACTTACACACATGAATACGACTATTTGCACATGTAGCAACAGATTGATTTCAGATTACCTATTTCTCCTTATTATTCTCTCAGCCCATTAATTTCATGTCATACATATTTTCATATATGTAATGTTTAATACAATATAAATACCGTTTTTACATTTCATATTTTAGGTTTAGTTTCATTTGGAGAGTTTTACAAATGTCATTAAATTAAATCCTTCTACCTTACATTCTCTCCATTAGTTTTTAGTATTGTCGTTATCAAATTATCTGCAGCGTATGCAAGATATTTTTTCCTCACAAGTCATACTTATTACAAATTCTGCCGTGTATACATTTATATAATATATATAATATACCTTATGTAATAATATGTCAGTCTAGAGTAAAAATTGGCTACACACTCTTACACCTCTTCAATTAGTACCTATTACTACCTATTTATATATCCTAATATTAATATTAATTAAATAAGTATTTGTATTCTTTGTATTAAAAAACATAGGAGCTGTCAAAAAACTACAGGAATCATGATTATTGCGCGAAGCTATAATTTGTCTACAGTACTTTTAATTATATTTTACATATGTATAAATGTACTAAATAAAATTGCACCATATAGCTATTAAACCTTGACTCTACATGTCTTTACATTTGTTTTCCTTGAACAACTATCATATATTATTTACATTGATTATATACACATTATTTATATATATAAAAAATTATTCTCAATCCTAGAAATGTACAAAAATGCCAACAAAATTTCACCACAATATCACTAATTACTATTAAATATAAAAAAACGCGTGTATGAAAAAAAGAGAATCCCATGATGATCATGTAATTGGGACATTTCTTGAGGTACAGAAATGATAAGGTACAAAAACTTATTCTACTTAATAATCTATAATATATATATATATATATATATGTATTAATGATTGAAGATCAGTCATTTCACTACGGCGAGCCTTAGTACCGCTATCGCTTCGCTTGCAGTCGTCCATGACATGGAATTATTTGTTGTCTTGTCAAATGAGCAGAAAATAAGAAATGAGCGGACGTTCGGCAAGCAACCAGCGTCGTATTTTTCAAAGTCTCGTGCGTATGGTATACAAAAAAAAGAAGTTTTTCCTTATAGCTATCTATATAAAAAAAATGACTATTTTCCTAAACCATATGAACATTCTGTATGTTCATATGTTCATCCGGGTTGAGCCCTTTTAGGACATGATGATGATGATCTGTTGGCGTCCGATGTTTTGTCATATATTGAGACTGTACTAAATGTCGACTTCGATTTAATGAAGGATTTAATAAAGGATTAGCTGCTTCTTGAAGCATCTCAACTTTATTTCCATGCATATGATGATAGTGATCGCCCATACGCCGCTATCAAAAAATAATAATAAGCCATAATTCAATTTATACTGCATCATCATATAATACATAGTACTGACTGCTTTACATACTGCACTTATATAAATATACTGATTGATCCATTTTTACTAGACGGATAAAAAAATTTCCCCATTGTCCAGCCCATGTAATGTAATGGTGTAACAGGTGATTCGTGCAATTTAATTTAAATATGACAAGCAATAAATTTACAGTAAGAAAATAATACATTAGATGAAGAGAGAGGAGTATATAAAAAACATACCTGGCCACATATACTTTTCGTATAAATCTCAACATCATGAGGGTATAGTCCATCGTCTTCGGAGAGATCTGAGATGGAGCAACGTGTAGATAAGGGTTTTTCGATTTCTTCGTAGACTGGGTCTATCCCTGCTCTATCTGCCCGAAGTACACTTCTTATATCCGAGTAGCTACTTCCTCTCGCCCAATTTCCATCAATACCTTTTGCGTATAAACCTAAAATACCACTAGCATCGACAGCGTACCTATTATGTCCTGAGATACCACCTGCAACGAGATAATACCGGAAATGTCATTGAAAAAGTACATTCACTCCATTTGGTTAATTAAAATACAAGTAAAAGAAGGAGGAAGAAACACACACAATTGAACACATCCTATACATATCCATGCTGAAAATAAAATGAGAGTTTTTACCAGGTGAAGGATGAATACCAACAGCATTTAATTGTTTGGAATAGATGCCGTCATGGTTTCTTAAGTCATGGTTTCTCAAGTCAACTTGTTGTCGACTCAAAGTAAGTAGACGTGAACCATCCATCCTTTGCTGATGACAAGCTTCAATGACGCCTACGCCCTGATGAGAATTCATCGTGCCAGGCATTCCTTGCAATTGTTGCTGCGAGTGTGTGGACATCTCAGTTTCACTGGTATCTGAACTCTTTCCACAATCACAAACTTTAGAAATTATCTGTATGTGCAAGAGGGGAAAACCACAAACAAAATAATTACACATTTATTTTTACATTCAGTTATGTACATAATTGTTAAAAAAATTCAGAACAATCCTGGAAACTTACATCATCTGATTTAAGCGAATGGAATACTAAAATAGCGATGCCTTCCAGAGCAAGGCATAAACTAGCTGAATATGAAAGTGGAAGGGAGTTGGATTCTAAATCTAATAGGCGAAGAGTCCATGCTAACGTCATTACAACGAGAATCAATAAACTCCCACGTAACCACGTCCTGAAATTAAAGTCAAAAAGACAGTTTGTAAAAATGTTTGTTTTCAAGAACACAATTATCCATTTCCCAATTTTAAGTAAATGTTTTTTTTTTTTTTGTTTTTATGAGAAAAAATGTTCTCGGAATTTTCTTACCCTGCGTAAGAATACAGCGCTTTATCATCGTTCGGCTTTTTGGGCATTGCCGACAGAAGAGCGCAAACTTTATAAGATGTGTATAATAGTACAGCGGCGGTGGCCTATAGAGTGTATAAAGGATAAAATAAACATTTGATCAATACATAGGATTTTTGGCACTGGTCTCCTTTCCCCTAGTTGCAAGCATCTATACATGTGGCTTGAATACGTTTGATTCAATTTTCAAAAGAAAGACAGGCCAGCATCGTAAAAAAAAAAAAAAGATGTGAGAAAACATTGGGCGAACGAAGCCATAGAATGAGAAGCGTCAAGTGTTTTGACAAAATTGAGATGAGAACTTACGAGAGCAACAACGACAGCTGGACCCACGAAACACAGAAGAGTGAATGAGTTTGAAATCCAGCAGTAATTTTCGCTTCTGTAACTGCGTGGATCCAAAAGGAAGGACAATAAAACGACTATTGCTGGAGACCCATCTGACACAATACAAATACATGGCATCTTATAATATATTATAGTAAAAATCATGTTCATAATTTATGTTTTTAATCTTTAATCATACGACTTGTTTTTAACTTACATGAGACGCCATAATACCACAATTTTCGGGATAGGCCATTTTCAGCTGCTCCCACCACAATCAAATGCAAATGAAACCCTAAAAAAGACAGTAATTTTTTTTTAGAACGGTGAATCGATACTTTTACACTTATTTGATTCTTATTAGTCATTAATTGAATTTGAAATTCCATGCTGTCATTATTTAATCCATATATCTACGGGTATATCATAAAAGCGGATTTACGACTCAAAGAGTTTACGACTCATATCATCCAAAAGAGTTATAGACCATTTGAGCTTACTTTTCAACTTAATTATTATAGTTCATTTTGATTACATCAAATTATACATGGAAGATGTGTGCATAATGTTGCTAACCATGAAGGAAGAGCCAAAGAATGGCAGATAATGCAAAGTAATGCAGAAGAGCTGCTATCCCTGTGCACAAGTATGGATTCTGTGTTTGGTGGATTCCAAACACAAAAATAATTTCTCCGATCAGCATGCTGATGAACAAGTTCTTTAGGATCATCGTTTGAAACACCTGTGTAATGTCACGAAACAATAATAATATAATACCCACGCTTTCATTTTCACAATTTTCCACCCAAAAATATCATACATCGAATTTCATATATGAAAACGCATGAGGAGCATCTTCAATTTTTTTAAATGAAACAATTCTCTCTCCTTTAAATTTTAATTAGATAATTTTTATAGTTTTATGTGACAACACGTCTCTCATGTATGCAAAAATGTCTCACCTTGCCATGGATACAAAAATGGGCTATGACGATCGTTACTACAAGGCACAGAATAACCACAGAGGATCCAATGTACATTACAATCTGAAAAAAGAAAAAGAAAACAATGGGGTTATGTATGGAACTGTTCAAGACTTACACGTTCAGTTACATTTACATATATTTTGTTTGTAGCACGCAAGCACATAAAAAAAGTCCTATCATAATATCTTTAGCTGTGAAAGACAAGATGCATGTACATCTTCAAACCATATTTAAAATGATGATGTTATTAATTACAATGACTTTGGAAATTTCATGCATCATACATCGTTTCAAATACAAAAAATAATAATATCTCATTTAGTTATGCAAGCATGAAGATGAGGAGATGACTATACAAATCGTAGCTCATTAAAATCTTTCTTTGTAATTTATTCTCACCTGTAAAAGTTGAGGGGTAGGGAGATGTTGAGGCGGATTCTCGAGGTCCATCAAAATTGCGAAATTAGTTAAGTGTGTACATTGACACATTGTATGCGTTCTATTGGACTTGACTACTCGGCATCCTTCCTCCGACCACGAACTGAAATAGGAATATAGTCAATAACATATTAATATACAATCTCTCGAGGGGTAGTTCAAATAGTTGAAATCTTCCAATCTGTATATTGTATATAAATCGTGTCCCTTTTAAACATATCAGTACTTTGCTTTCATCAAAAACTAAAAAAAAATGTCAGTAACTGAAAATAGAATTCACTATAAAGTAAAAAAAAAAAAGAAAAAAAATGGGGAGAGGAGAGATTCCAAATTGAAAATGTGTCCACTGTACGCACATAATAGAGAGATACATAATTTAGTATGTGGTGAGAGAGAGAGAGAGAGAGATAAACGTCTGTCTTCACACATGTTTCAGTCATTAAATGGCTTGACCATCTAAAAAAGCCATGCAGTAGAGTTCTTTCCGCTTCAGGGAACAATCTAATTTAGTACCAAGTGGTTAGCGTTCGACAGACCAAAGGATTCTATATATCTACAATCAAGTTCTGTGTGCTGTTATTATGTTATTATTACATATATAATATATAATAGATGCATATAGTAATATACACCTCGTATATATGTATATGAGGGTGACGAGAGAAGCGATGTGTAAAGTTTATGATACGAACGTTCTAACCTTAGAGTGTAGTCCCAAAAAACACACTGTGGATTGCTCACGTTGTCCAGCCACAAGTGACGTAATGTCAGTTGAACAGGGAGTGCTAATTGGATGTGTCTACCTTGGTTTAATGAGGCAGATATTACGCGGGAATTAACCAGCTTTCTGATTTCAGTGCTTGCTCCTTCATTTGGACGGGGCTGCAGTACCTGTGGATAACGAGAGACACAAAATACACACAATATCAATATATAATTCAATTTAATTCAATTTATATCGTACACGTACACACAAAAAAGACTGTACACATTCATTTGATTCTAAATATTTTAACAGGAATGATGTTGTACATAAATAACAGACAGACATATAGCATTTACAAATATATCAAGTGTAGTTCGTTAGAGTAAAGAAATAAATGAGTATAAATTAAGTGTGAAACGAATAGAGAGAGAGAGCATTTGATGACTTGATTAATTGAAACCAAAATAAGTAACCATGTGAAGTTTTTAGAGGCATGAGAGTCACCATTTGGCGACTGTAAAGTCTCTGAGGACATTACTTTTCACACCAGAAGGGTTTTCCAGTGAGAGAGAAAAGAAAAGAAAGGAGCGAGAACGAGTGAAAGAGAATAGATGTGGAACGAATTTTAACTTACATTTTCCAAGTTTTTGTACGAAAAACACACGAGACGGACAAGTCCACCATCACTATTTTCTCTTAAAGCCTCGGCTGGCAAAGATAAAACATCTCCCTCTTGACCCCACTGATCCATGATTTCTAATGGGAAATTGATTTCTCGAACGTTGTTTGCTTCAATCGCATAAATCGTCGTTACTGAATCACATAAGAAACAAGAAAGCAATCAACATTCGATGGATAGATTCGAGTTTTTCTTTTACACATTTATAAATGTATATAAATATACATCCCCACGCACATAAAAGTACTTTATTACTCGGTTGGAAAAACGTACACAAGTTTAAAAGTCTGCTCTTAAGGAGACTTAAGAGCAGACATTTCTTGAACTGCACTCAAGTTTGTACCAAGGCAATAATCTGCTGATCGATTTATTGCATTTTTTTTCTGTTCAATAGCTACATTCGCATTAAGATTTTGAAATTTAATTTGAATTTAAATATGTGTGGATAATTGTTTTTGAAAGATCCTGCATAGAACTAGCCAATTTTTTTGCTCGTGTTGGAGCACACATCACTTTTAGAGTGTACAGGACATTATATAGGTACATCTCAAAAAATACACATAGATAAGTATTTCTACATGTATGTAGTATGTATATGTATACTATGTAAACATTTTATTGTTTGAACCACGCTTATTTGTTACAAGGCTCCCGTTGCCCTCTACACATACAGTCACATTCATATATGAGCAGACATGAAGTATATATATATTATATTGATTACAGTAAAAATGAATGTCTTCAATCACTTACAGATATTCTTTGCAGATTTCCTTAGTGTTCTTTCGGATGTGATCGCATTTGCAAGAAGGAAAGAATTGTCCTCGAGACCAACCAACAGAGCCGTTGCAATACTCATTTGATCCGGGTAGCTGAGGTCTTTCCAAGGATCGAATCTTGTTTTCTCTAAAAGATTACTCCCAGAATCAAGAATCCTTTGCAATACTTCTGCCGCCAAATCTTCCCTGCTCACTTGATTAGTCAAAGTCCTCAGTTGGTCACCCATCCGTGCGGCAATCGTCTTTATAATTTTCACAGCCGTCATAACATCACCCCCATACATTGGCTTTGTACTCGTCACTTGAGCCAAATCACTTGCTATACTGGAAATCCTGTCGCCATCAAGAACTCTAGCCTGAAAAGTCCACATATATATATATATAAACAGTTACAGGCCTATCCATCCTTGTGAGGTTTTATTTACCTCTTCTCGTATATAGATTGTATATTTGGGAAAATCTATAAAAACTTGTTTCATTTTCAATTCTTTATATATATTTTCTTCACAATCATCATCTTCATATAAAAAATATAAAAACAAAAAAGAAATCGGGCGCACCTGTAAACTCAAAAGCCAGGCAGATTTACAGTCACTGAGATCGGGCGAAGCAGGAAACCACATTGCCAATTTATTGTTCTGGTTGTTTTCGACGCACTTCCATCTCGCAAGACCTGCGGCTCCTCCTGGGCAAGGCTGCTGGACAGTATCACCGACTATAGTCCAGTTCCAAAACATTCCTCTATCAGTCTTTGCCTCGCAGGATTCCATCATTTCTCGGCCTGTACAACAAATACAACATCATGTATGAGATTACAATGTAAAGTGTGAAGAAAACATCTGTAGATAGTAGATACCAAACTAATAAAAAAATGTTGTCTAAAATTCAAGAATAATAAAATACTATTTCTCCATAATATACAAACTCTATAAACTAAGGAAAATACGAATGATACAAAGATAACAATAATAACGACAATAATAAAAATAAATGTAGTATATATATATTTTCCCCCCATATATTTTTCTTTCAAATATCTATATAAAAAGAAAAGAATTTTGGAATGTTTTCTTTTTATTGAAGACAATGTTTGGGATGTACTATATATACACGTGTCTATATTATTAAGAAAAACGTATTAGAATATGAAATGGTTAGGGATGCATATGCATACACACATACACAATAATACATATACAAAGTCCTTAGTCCATATAGAATAAAACTTGAGGAAAGTCTCGTCTTACCAGGATGTACTTTCTTCTCATTTCCTCCCCTACTCGACCCATCATAGGGATTCAGATGACTGTTTTGAGTAGGAGGAACCGGGTCGTGTGTGACAATTCTCTCTTCTTTATCAACCCCACCGCCACCATTTTCCGCCATTTTATCTGACCACATGTTCTCCATACCACTTCCGGTGTCACTGTCTTGTTGTTTCTGCTTCTCCACTTGAGCTTCCCATCCCCAATTACTTTCCGTAGGCTCCCCACCCTCACCTCGCCACCTGTACTCATTTTCATAGCCGACGAGACCAGGTCTTTTCGCTCCATCATTGTCTTTCCCTACCGTCTCATCGGACTCTTCACTCTCTGACGAAGGAGGTAATAAAGGATTCACAAGGACGGCAGCACTCGTTGAAGTATTATTAGGGAACAACACTGGTTTAAATGTAGTCACAATCACTGATGACGGTAACAAAGTCTGATTCACATGATGATGATTATTATTATTATTGTTTGTTCCACCGGGCACTGGAAGTCCGAAAGGGAACAAGGGCACATCCAGGCCTATCTGGCCAATTAACCCTTTCGATGTCGTTGTACTACTCAATGTTGACTTAGTATTGATATTTGAATCCAAGTTTGTCTTGGCAGGCCCCAGCCAAGGTGATATTTGACCCGGCTTACTCGTCACGCTTCTTGGTGTCGGCGGCGTGAGGGAACTCGCTAAAATTACATCACATTCATCATTTGCATCTGTATACTTTTCCACGTCCACGTACATACACATATACAATCTCTTTTACGATATTATTCTAAGCGACTACACTACATATCTCTCTCAAGTCTGCAAGGACTGCCAGAGTCGACTTCCGTACATGAATTATGATTTTTGTGGTTATCCTTTTTGCCGGTACCCACACTACCCACACACGTATACATGATACTGCATTCACATTCCATGTGCGCACATTCTAAACAGCTCCCCCCCCTGAATCCTCATATTTTTGTGTACAATAACAACACACACATCACACATATATTATATATATATATATATATAAATATCTAGTAAAAGTTGGAACTGGTACCACCATCACCACTAACTTCATTAGATTCCTTTTGTATATATGTACCTACGCGTAAAACATTGTCCTTTCTCCTTACGAATTTCACATACTCCAGGATTAAATGGATCTGTCTGTAATGTTATTTAATGCAAAGACTGGAAATAGAGAGAAAGAGTGAGGCTCTGGATTCATGATGGAGATCACCGATCGGCTCCAATGCTCCTTACTTTATACATTCATTCATATCTTCATCACAATACAGATACACGCACACAACACACACACACACGCACAATGCTTCGAGCGCAAGTATAGCTAGCCCTCTCTTGGTTTGGTTTTCGGCTTTTGCTATTATAAACAGCGGAAGCTTGCAGCTGGTGCTCAAAATCTGAACATACAATAACTACCCAGTACCTCCACATCCACACCACAGTCCACACACAAACACACATAAGTAGATATACGAGTATACAGCTATACAGGCAGCAGTCTTGAAAATGTTTTCATTCCAACTTGAATATGTGTGTCTTGTGTATGGACATAGCCGCGTCCTTATTTCCAAAATAAAAAAATCCCTTCTGTACACAGAATACAATGTAAATTGTAAACTTTCAAGAAGCTGAAATGGTTCATTCATCCATCGATTAATTTTCTCTCTTTCTTTCTCTCTTCTCATTTCTCATTTTCTTCTTACCCTGTATATATGCTTTAAAAATTTTAGTTTACCTTAGAATTTTTCTTCCCCTTATATACTTTTCATTTTATTACCTAATTCTAATACTGTATAGTAGTCTTTGCAACCTCTGGTTCTATATCTCTATAGTCTCTGTCTTTCCTTACCCTCAATGTATACATGGTTTTTTTCTCGTTTCGTTTATATTTCTTTCAAACTTTCTAAGCAGCCTCGTGTATTTAAATTTCTTGAGGATACAACATCCACAACTGTTTCATTTTCTTCCTTTCAACAAACTTCCTAAACTCTCGTGTATATAATGGCTTAAATTTAATGTAAACTTTTATATAATGTACAAGATATACCAATAGATTCGCCGTCTCTTACCTGAAATGCATTGATACTGGACTTCTAAATATTTCACAGTTCCGGGACAAGGGTCTCCAAACGTTGTTGTACTAGCCATGACATTACAACTTTTCTGGTAATTGCATCTGTAAAAAAAATTATAGTTTCACTTAACACGAGAACATTTTATTCCATCATTGTACATACTATGTCATTCACACATGTATAAGAATGGGAAAAGCTAGAGGGAGAGAGAGAGATGGAGATACAAAAAAAATGATGATTTCACAAAAGGAATTGATGCCAACGTCAACAATTAATATAGGAGAGCTGTTGAAAGCTTTTCATTTTGCACCGTTAGAAATTGGCAATAGAAATAATACAAAAAAGTATCCCTCACAATGTAACACATCACAAATCTACGCACATGGCTCATACACAAAATAAAATACTACCACATTACCATCTACGATAATCTCTTCACGAGCAATGCAATTACCGCTCTCTCTCTCTCTCTCTCTCTCCCTCGGACACAAAAAGATTATTATGATGTGTCATTATGACTGTCATTATATCCTGTGGTATTATTCCACTCTCCATTACGGACCATATATATTACGGTGGTAACAATTCTACAATCTACAATTAATTTCTGAATTTAAGTGGACTTACGCCGGCATCTAATAAACTCTTTCAAAGAGAAAGAGAAGAAATTCTTTTATTTACCCCAAGATTCAATTCATTGACAAGGGAGAGAATGGATTGAGAAAACGGTATGCAGACGTCTAGTTTTTCGTACATTCCATAAAGGAGATTGTGGAGAGTCAAAATAAAAAATGGAAGATAATACAAGTGTGTCAAGCAAAGCACACACAAAACTTACGTTCCGTTGAGAACAAGGATGGATTTTGGACTACCACAATTCACAGACCATTCTGTGTAGCCGTCACTGTTGCAGATCTATTTTATACAAATACATTTTTTTTATTATAATATAATGTTTCGATTTTATAAATGCAAAATGTTAATTTAATAAAAAATAGTTGTACCGTGATTGAGAATCTTCCGTATATTGCTCTTATGAGTTTTATTTGACCTGGGAATTTTTTAAAACAAGGAAACAACAATTAAAATCCAAACAAAAAGAACACTTTGAATTTTAGCATAGACAATTTTGTATTTTAAAAAATTAATTTTTTAAAATAAGTACACACATAAATAAAAATCTAAAAATAAATAAAGAATTTGCATTTTCCGTCGGCCGACGGAATCGATTCGAAATTCAAATCATTCAAAGTACAAGAGAAATCATTTTTTTTACAACAACAGTTTATAACCATGATTGAAATTTTATTGCATATCATTCACAATATTGAGAAAACGAGAGAATATAAATATAGAAATGTCAGTGAGTATTTCTTACCATGTTCACAATCAAGACTGAGTACGCTGCCTTCGCACGCATACGCTGTCTGTTTCCCTGTTAAAACAACAAATAAAATTGTTACATATAGATATACGTATACAAGACATGTAGACACATACATATTCAAACTTAATAATACATATAGAGAAAAAGAAATACATACATACACACGTGTGAATAGGTACATAACACACATATACTAGTACACACACATTTACTCAAAGTTTTTTTTTCATGGACTGGACTTGTTTCTTATTTCCTATCTATGTATTTATGTATGTTCGTAGTATTCTTTCCAACCTCCTGTACGCAAGTGGAACACTTATATATAGGCAATACATACATACTGGCAATGGGTACGCCATATCAATAGTATATATAAATATCATTCTACAATTCTACATTCTTTGCTTCGGACAGGACCAGCCAAGTAAAATGTTGTTGGAACTTTATTACCTTAACCAAAATATACGTGGACTGCATTGTTTTAAACAGACCCAGCAGTCGATATGTCCACTCAACACACACACATACACACACTTCAACTCAAACTCAGACACACACACACACACACACGAACAGAAATATTTCCCAAGTCATTTGGATCATTCAGAACACAAAGTACACACTTGCTCTTTCCATTTTATTCCAGTTCTGCCGACAATATCTAACAATCTATACACAATGTCTCTCCGCTCGCTCTCCGTTTTCCGTGCTCTCTCTTCCTCTTCGAACGGCTCGTACAATTTTCATGTATAGAAGGCTTCTTAATCGCTGCCATTGTTTCGTGTGAATAAAGTATTTCTTGATTTAATTAATTATTACATGTAGCCAAGTGCCCATTTTATAGATGCCTATTTTGTATTTGCCCATTTCAGCATAGTACGTGTCTCCGGTTCATGGCCTAAATGTAATTTCGACGTGGAAATTACTCGTCGATAAATAGAATCTATACAAATGTCTACATGCACACTGCACGCACACACACAAATACATATGGAGACTATCTGACGTAACTTGTCCAAGTCGATATAAAATAGCATCTTTCTTTGCATATATACATTACTATCACCTATGCTTCTGCTCTCTATTCATTCACCCATCTGATCATACTAGTTGAAGGTTTCATTTTAAACATGAAACGAAATTTGACTACGGCTTTAGAAAAGCTACCCGCCATTCTCACACAGTGCCAGACACACAGAGAGAGAGAGAGAGATCGGCATCAACTCTAAAGTCACAATATTAATAAGGCATGTGCCAGATTCCATAATAATCTGAGAATGGAAATGAATAGCAGAGAAATAAATAGCCATTCTGTACGTACATCTACATATCTACGTACTAAGTACTAAGCATAAATCAAGTGCCTACAATAAAACAATCATATAGACTTGGGAAGTCAGCTGTATAAAATACAATCCCTTTTCCCTCAAACTCTTCAAAGACAGTTATTTACTATTCAAGGCTACAGTACATCAAATA
Source organism: Gisinianus flammeolus (assembly GCA_034699125.1). Classification (NCBI taxonomy): domain Eukaryota; kingdom Metazoa; phylum Arthropoda; class Collembola; order Symphypleona; family Katiannidae; genus Gisinianus; species Gisinianus flammeolus. Next base: position 9,539 of record JAIUND010000984.1, on the reverse strand, counting down.
TATATATGGAAGATCCTCTTCCTCTTCAGCAGCAGCATAGCAGCATCATCATCCACTGTCTTCCTCTCCTCCAGTCTCTGCCCAGCTCTCCCCGCATCGTACCGTAAAAGTTATTCCATGACACAGACAGAGTGAGAGGATTCATTCCAGAAGGAGGCATACATATATAGTATGTATATTATATGTACATCTATATAACAGGCAGACGTACCGTACGTACAAGATATGCATTCTTCTCCACAAAGTCCACCACCACCACAGTTTCAATTTGACTGAGCCATTATGAAACCATTCTCATCATTGCAATCATCATAAAACTATCTTTACTCCTCCGCTAATGTCACATATATATCTATTTACACATTAAAATTGACGACGCGTTCTATTCCTTATTCCTTTACTTGATACTCACTTGTAATTCTTTTCATACTTCCCAACCTATAACATTTTCACTTCATTTTTGCATCTCATGGGTAATCCTCATCTGACTTTCCACACTGTAACTCACTACATATACTCTATTCATCCAAATGCTATAGTATACCTATGACTTTAACCGTTGACTTTTAATTCAAGAGTCAGCCCCATAGAGATGGAGATGAAGAGAGATACCTATAGAGATGGAATATTCTTAAAAAAAGAAACCTTTTTTTCTTCTTTTTCTTCTTTCTTCCTTCCTTTCTCTCCACGACAGTCTCTCTGTGTCATTGTTATTATTCCTACGTATAATAATGTAAGTGTGTACTTAATACTTCACTTACATCTCTTCAGTCCTCAGTCCTCACACATGACACAAGTCCATCTTTTTTTCACATTGAGTAAATATGTGTGTATATAAATAAGAGTATGGGTTAAGAGACTACTTATATTCAAATACTCTTTATAAAAAAAATATTACAGAAAAGAAGAAGAAGAAGAAAGAACGACAATGACGTCGAGTCAATCAAATTCCAAGCATATAAATTTCTAGTCACGACTTACCTTCAGCATACTCAAAAGGGACCAGTAGATTGAAGAGAATGAACACGAGTAACAGCATCAAGCCATGAGCAGAAGTACACATCTTAGTCATGGCACTTTGCTTACACTGGTTCCGATTCCGCACTTCCTGCACAAATATCAATACACACGTACGAAACTTGATTAGTTTGCTTCTTCTGTTTCATTAAAACCATGTAAATGTAAACTACACACACATATACATATATATATATATGCACATATCAAGTGTTGCTTTCATAATATACCCAAATATTCTATACAAATACATAAGCATAAATACAGATGCTCTCAGCTTTCAGGAACAGTTTCAAATCATCTCTCACACTATACACAAATTAAACGACTCACAACATTTCACAATTTCATTTCCATTTCATGACGGGTATTTTAGCATCACATTATTATCCTTCAATTTAAATGCATACATGTATGCTTTCAACTTGTCCCTCCTACTATAAATTATATGAACTGTGCATGGAACGAACGAAGAACAAAATCCCATGACTACTCCTACTCCTGCTATAATCTGCTAACCACGTGGATAATATTGTGCATTGTACTAAAAGTAGAAATAAACCTAGCCTTCAATTACAGCCGCATCAAGTTTAACTGTGGACTGTATAGCCCATGCTCTGACATGTCACACCTCCTTCCCCAACGTCTCTCTCTCTCTTTCTCTCCTCACATTTAATCATAGACCATTAATCATAACGATTAGAAAATCAAAGACATAAAATCATTAGAATGTCAGGAGAAACTAAACTTTGCTTTTATTATTAAAACCTTCATATTTCTCTACATCCACTGGGTTGACACTCACAACCAATAAAGAAACAAGGGCAAAAATTGCGGAACACCGTTCCACACTTTTTCCAACAAGTATATAAATATCTACACTATATAACATCTATATGCCTACTATTGTCTACACGTTGCCCACACCATAACTAGACCAACAATACTGAAATTACGATCTTTATGTATATCACAAAGACGTAATATCACATCAGTATCTCCTTTTCGGAAATGTCTTTGTATTTTATATACATACGAGTTCGTTCAGAGTGTTTTCTACATTATATACCGTAAATACCATCTTTCAAAAACACAACAACTGAATGCATAGAGTTTGCTTCTCTCACAGATGTGTACACAACACACACACATACACACACACACAAACATATATGTACATACACAAAATAAGCCAGTAGTAAACCACACAATAAGGGAAGCAGTATGAAATAGCTCGCCTACACCAAAACAGCAGACTGTTGTGAACGTCTTGTAGACTGACTGCTTCTCAAACATCTTTTGTCATCAACAACATAATAGCGCTCATCATCATGATATTATATTATAACCATGCAGACTCCTACCTACCTGCCATGACAAACACATTCATATATGATTACACGCGCACATGCAAACTTTTGGAGATTCTCCCACTTTTGCCTATAGATAGTCACATGCATTATAATATAACAATAATAATATGTATTATTATTATTATTATTACGACGACGACGACGACGATGCCGAAATAAACGTTTTAATACTGAACATCATCCGACGTGAACATGATGAGCTACAATACAATAATGAAGGTAATATTGTTTTTTAACTCCTATTCCAACTTTCTAAGGGTAAGCCAAAAGATCTCATGTTCACTGTAATGTATAGCCATTGTCTATAGTCCATCCCTTCCACTCGTAATTCTTCTAATCAACACACACACACACACACACACACACACACATACTGAACACTCTAGTAAAACGTCTATCTCACGGCTACATGAGATCTTCAGCACTTCCCAATATATAAATTTATCTGTACCTACCTAAACACTTGTGTAAAAATGCGTGAATGCATACATTACATTGCAGTGTCGTAAAAGAAGATACATATATGCAAAACTGAGGAGGTATCTGAGCTTTCGCATCAGATGACAATATCAAGAAGACGAAGAAAAAAATATTAAAAAATATGCATTCATAAAGATAGGAGAGAGAAAAGGAAGTTTCATGTTATTAAACGAGGATATTATATAACTTTGATGTTCAGAGAGAAAAACCTACACCTATATGGCATGTATTCGTCTGTTTGTACTTGTACTATAGGTATGCGAATTAGTGGAGATTCTTAAATAAAATGTGATCCGCAGCAGCAACGACCTGCTTTTTTTTATACTATTTTACGTTGTATACTTATGCACATGTTCGCTTACGAAGGGATATCTAATGATGTGTAACCACTTCGTGATGGAAGCATCGAAAATCACCAAAGTATGCGATGATGTGTCGACTATGAAAATGAAAACCTGCACTCTTAAAAAGCAACCTCTTTTTCTCCTGTGTTCAAAGTTCGACACATGTATATGTGCATACACAAACACACATATACATACACGTATTTACACGCTGATGACCATATGGTATGGCATGGAGTATGGATTTAAAGTATTATGACGATGGCACGTAGGTAGTTTGCCATAAGAAACTTTTTATACATACATTGAGTGAGTAATAATATGAAAAATCCTCCTGTCCTGCCTCTCTCTAAGTTATGTCAATGTGTTGATTATCAGCATTCTCATGTTTTTCACTGAACATGAGAACGAAAGAGAGAGAGAGAGAGAAAAGCGTGTGCTGAGAATACATATACTCCACAGTCAAGAGCAAAGAGGAAGGCGAAGGGTAGAAAGAGTCCTTCCATGAACCAACATATTTTTATATGTACGTATATATATAGGCTCGGAATATGAAATAACTTTATGTTTTATGAATGCTGGCGTCATACTATATGATCCTTCGTGAAATTATTTAAAGAACGATGCCTGGACTTTGAAAAACGTTGGCCGAATTCATACGAGTACAAGAGTACATATGAAGGAAAAAGGTACACCAGTGTGTGTGTGTGTGTGTGTGTGTGTGTGTGTGTGTGTGTGTGTATTATCATTAAAATATGAACTAAAAACTCTCTTTCTCAAGTCAAGAATGATAGGGTATACGTATGTGTAGTTTTGTAGCACACTCACAATCAGTACTCACACACAGTATGTACATGCGGGGATGTGAGTAAGCGGTCAACTAGGATAAGTCATGAAGCTGAGTATCAATCAAGGTTTTACCTATATTAAGTATGATCAACAAAAGAAAGAACATTCTTTTTGACTTTTTAAGTCTAGACTGGAGTCGAAACTCATCTCATATCATACATATAATAAATGATGAAAAGGGGGATTCTTTATTATTCTTATTTTTCTTCGTCCTCGTACCTCTTCTACTTCTTCTTCTCCTACGTTTATTTTTCACTTTGTTCACATATCTTAATTCTTCTTATCCCATATCAAGAGGAGATCAAGTTATCAGCAGCCGAAAAAACATTCAACATACACAAAACTAAAGAAATCACATTAAAGTCGGTTTACATACGTTATCATTTGCTCTTTGACACTGGAGGAAAAAAATAGACCGATAGAATTTTGTTGACGTTGTTTTTCCTCTTTCTCTTTCTCAACTGTCACTATAAATTTTAATCTGAAAATGTAGAGAAGAAAAAACACTTTTTTTATAGGGTGATAATATATAATATTCTCGAGTTCTTCTGATTGTAATTGAAATTGGACTTGCATCAAATTTTCACTCTAGTCACATTACATTGCATTTATTATATATATCCTCGTCTCTCCAGTGCGTTCAATAAATTATGGCGTTGTATAATTTGAGCAAACAAACATCTTTATGAATCACAGAACAGAGCTGAGTAAACGAATGCCGGGTTACGTGTCATCATTCTCATCTGAGCAATATAATACTCATAGAGAGAAAGAGAGCTCCGTTTCTTTAAATAAACTCGAGAGAGAGAGAGAGAGAGAGAGAGAGAGAACATATCAAAAGTCTTTTTACTTTGCACTACTCATCGTGAGCAACTCACTCAGTTTCAGTATGTCTATATGTGTACATTGGCACGGCTTAAGCTATTCACATGAAAGTAAATATCAACCTTGTACACTTTTCATTCCCACGGTTCTAAACGAGTATATTATATTATACAGTATTATGAACTAAGAACCATTCTCGTAGTGACGAAGCGAACCAAGAACACTTACACTGAATATTATCAAGTTCGTATACACACATACATATGAACAAAACGCCAACCATCGTGCTATCAATTATTTAACAATTTCCTTCACTTAAAATTCCTCCGTGGAATTTGATTTAAAATTGACTTGAATTATTTAATTTCCACTGTATATTACAGATAAATATAGAGTCACTCCATGTCATTTCCTCACGCCACACACAACACAAATTCAAAATTGATTGTTGTAGTAACACTTTTGAAATTCGGAAGCCCACCTAGCCGTCACACTCTAGTACAAATTTCAAATTACACGTTTCACAATTGCAACATTTAAATGCTGTTGATAAATGACTATTCGACACACCACAACTACAACAGAGAAACTTTCTTCTCCCTTTTTCTTCTTGCTCACTCTTCCTCTGAGGATGGACTAAACCCCTCTACGGTCGGAACTAACAACGATGTCGACAACGAGGATGATGATGACAATAATAATAATACTACAACTAATAATAATAATGTCTCCATCACACACAGAAATTTCACAGAGAGCCTATGGAGAAGATTCGTTCGTCTTGTTCTGTCAAATTCGTTCACTTAAATCCATTCGGTGACTCTCATTGTCTATTATTGTACTCACCCAGCACAATACATTACCTCCTGCATAACGTCCCTACCACGTTTTGTTCACAACAACTGAGGATGAATAGAACAGCATTCCAACAGAGTCTTCTCAATAAATATCCTCGCCTCGTCTAGAGCTAGAGCTATAGAGTTAGTACGCTCATGGCTCTTGGTTCGCCGAAGGATGAGACTTTTCCCTGCTAAATGCCATAGAATAGGAATATGTACCATACACCAAACTCCCTATACGTTGTATGTACGACACATGAGCACATAACACACACATATACATACATAGAATACTCAATACAAACTGACCTATCAACAATGTGGGTTTGGACTTTTGGATGGGCATCGGCCTGACTTTGTTAGTTGTAAAGTACTGCTCTCGTACTACATACTAGTACATTCGGTGTGTGACATACCCAAAAACTCAAGCTCCACAAACCAAGTCACAATGAATGAAAAACGGAGAAAAGGCTGATATGATAGATTTCATTATGTTCACAATAAGTCTGTTCGGCTGATCGTCAGAAAAATACCTCTCTATCTTTCTCACTGTTCAGTTTTCTCTAGTATATATATTCATTGGAAGAATTGATAAGCGCGTCTCGCTTCACTTGAGTATGGGTCGGTCTGCCTTTATCCTGAAACTACGAGCTATGAAGGCACAGGCACTCGCTTGTTGTCCCTTCAAATATGTATAAAACGTATAAATTCTCTATTTACCTGCCTATTAGAGGCCGTCCCTCTCCTCGCTCTCTCTCTCTCTCTCTCGACAATTTTTCGGGAGAGCACTTTCATGCACCTAGTTAGGACTCAAGACGAATAATATATGACAGGGAAGCGCATACATTGTCAGAAGAGATTTTCTGAGGACCCTCGTACAGTACACACACTATTGTACATACAAGGATAGAGGAGTCACACGGCTATAGTACATGTTTCCTTGCAGCTTGTAAATCAAACACATTGGATATTCGAAGGGTAGACAGCAGGGAATTGAGACATGCTAAAAGTATGTGAGAGTGTAAAAGCATTTGAGAAAATTTGAATTGAACTGACCAGCCTACAAGTGAACAATGGAGATGACTGAGGGTGAGAATGTGATTCCACTGTCAGTATCCTCATTTCAGGCCCTCAGTGGCAAAAGGACCCTTTTGTCCACTGTACAAGATAGATGATCCTGAACCCATCACCCTCACACCGTCACCATTGCCGTTCCGTTGTTGTCACCGATGCTGGATCCTATATATACAGCAGAGTTTACGTTTTCTCTTCTATTCCTTCCACTGTACACTGCACACAGTACACACACACACGTCCATACACTCACTACCACTCTATCAATAACTACAAATATATTTTATTATGTACGTGTCGAAGAGTCCACACACTCACTCACATAATATGCACACTCCTGTGAAACTGTGAAACACTAATACTGCCGTACGTACTGCCAGAGAAATCGAAAAGGCCGATTCTACGTTCTAAGTGTATGTGACAAGCTATTAAAGACCGTGCTCTCGGCCAGCACAGGAAAAACTTGAGGCAATAACAAAACAAAACTTTTCAGATTTTTCAAAGTGTTGCACAATAATAGTCAGTCCGAAAGTGAGAGAGAGAGAGCGAGAGACACTTTCAGTCTCTTTCACTCACGAAAACCATGAAACATGGACCGAAAACCAAAAAACGCAATGAAGTTATCCAACTAACAGTCAACTGTGAATTGGCAGTATAATTGTTGTCAAGATTGAATCGGCCTTTGCTCACACATTTTCAACACACTTTTCTTGCTCATACACAGGAGCAACTGCATACTGTATACATTTTATGTCCACATGCCTACAAACACAAACTATTCTATAGATTTTTTCTTCTCCTTGTTTTTTTCTTTTACACTTCATAGGCACAAATAAAATTCACAAAAAAACACACAGAAAATATATAATAACAATAATTTTTCTTTTTGTAGTAAATCCGTAACGTTGTAATGTTCCAACTAACAACTTAGCATACTATATGGTTCAACACATGAATAACTGAGTGAGTAACACACTTTTCTCGTTTCCAGATATCCAAGAAAGGGAACAAAAAACAATAACGTGGAGAAAACGAAAAAAAGAAAAAAAAGAAACGCGAACCCAAATTTATAGTTAGTTTTTGGATATTCAGCTAAGTGGATCTTCACTTAGGAAATAGTGAAACAGAAATGAACATATATTTCGATGCTGCTTCTTCTTCTGCTGCTGCTGCAGGGTGCCAGTGTGGATGGTGTAAAATTTTACACTATCCTCTCATTCAATTGTGTGTATGTATGTATAGTGTGCACAGTACAATGTGTGTGTATATAATCATACAATATCCATATTACATACTATATTATACACATAATTATAAAGTAAACTTATATACACACACATACATATGCATCATCATATATGATGATACCCATACTCGGGAGGAGAACGTATCCAATGCATCTATTATGTACGTATCTCAGCACACACCAGGATTACGAGCTTATGACAGGCACTACTACAACATAATGAAAGACTGCCTGAATACAATATTTAAACTAATCGTATGTATGCAATGTGTCTGAAAATATACTCTACCACCATCATATTCTGTATATTGTATACATGTGTTACGGTATGTAACACCCGTCTCATCTTTTTTTCTTTTTCTACATAACTACATATATGTACATATAAAATAAAATATAGTTACGCTATAAACTCGTACTGCAGCAGCAGAATAATACGAAGGAGTATAGGAGACGAAGAAGACGAAGAAGAATCCAAAAGAGAGTGAGTGAGAGAGAGAGAGAGGACCGACATTGCAATTATGTAAGTACTCTAAGGCAGTATATATAATACGATTTGCTCGGGGTGGGGGAGAAAGCCAGCACATATGAGATGCTTTTGTGTGGAGATGAGTAAAAGCAACACACCTACAATCTACAATCCAAGTTTCACAAAAAAAAACACCTTATTATTACTAGTGGATGCATCCTCATCCTCACAGAATAATAAGTATGAAAACAGGAAACCTTCTGTCTTCCAGTCTGCCTTTTCCTTACAACAGTCTCAGACGTCGTCTCACTGTTCGTCCTCGTCTTCATCTTATCCATACACTCAAGATTAGCTAGAATCACAAAGGTGAAGGGAACGAAGAGTGAAACATCCATCTTCATTCTATCCATATTTATTTATTTCAAAAAAAAAAAAAAAAAACGAACGAAAGAAAGGAACGAGACCAACTAAATGTTCTTCGTATTCTTCTGTATATGAAGGAGGAAGTTTTAGAAAACTTTAATAAGGTATTTATGAAATAACATCATGTTTCATGTTCTTGCATTTACGATAGAGCATCAAAATTATTATTTTATTGACCTGATCTTGCATAAGTAGTCAATTTATTGATTATGAATCTCTACTTGTGATTTCCTTGTATTTAATTAAGGATTTCTGCGTGGTTGCCCTACAACTAACTGTACTAATTGGCATTGGTAAAATTATCTTGTGGATCATAAAAACGTTCTCATGAAATCGATCGAACATCTTCCAGCCCAAATATCAATATTCTTTCATGTATATCAAACATATAAATAATTTTTTTATAGGCGTGTACGTGCACATACATAAACGAGTCACCTACTTTTATTATTTTATTATTTTTCACAAATTGGATGAAAATGTTAAAACGTAGGTATATACTCTCCATCCACGCAAAATCTATATTTTAGTTTATTCAAGGAAGCGCGAAGAATACGCTTCAAACTTCCGACCACCTTGATTTCCGTACACGAAAATTCA
>JAIUND010000983.1:0-45672 GCA_034699125.1 Gisinianus flammeolus | reverse complement strand
ACACACACACACACACACACACACACACACACACACACACACACACACACACACACACACAGGACAATCAACAAAGCCATAACTAACATGAAACATGACTCAATCATCTGTCATAATCCAAATTTTGAAAGTTATGGAACCGCTAATCTCATTCAAAATGAAAAAGGTAGGCAGAAAAATAAACCTGGATGATCATTAAGATTTTTGTCATTTGTGAGTACACAGTTAGTTGTGGCATGCATGTATATTTTTCTACAATCTATAATCGTCAGATAAGACAAAATATTGAAAATTAATATGTATAGGTATCATGAAACTTTTCAAAATATTATGTTGTTGAAATTCAGTATACGAGTAATGTACATGTGTGTGTATGTGTTGTGTGTATTAACAAATTTACATGTTAGTGTACTCTCTCATCACTTGACTGAGCACAGGGAAACTGATCAGGGAAAAGATGTGTATACTATAGTATGTGTTTGTGTGTGGAGAAGACAGGAGGAGGAAGGACAGGACAGGACAAAACCTTCCCACACTATTCCAAGTTTGTCTTCCAGTCACAAGTCACACTGTGTCATTCATGTGTATGTGTATACTCCTAATGCATATTCATCTGTACAAACTGTATGTGCATATACATACCAAACTCTATACTGATCCTGAGTTGATCATTGGTTCTATTTTCTATTCCTCATTCCACATCCCGAAGAACAACTATACATTTGGAGCCTTCTTCCATCTCCTGTTTCAGGTCAAAATGTCAGGCGACGTAATACGGGAAAGAAAATAGATTTCCTCGACAGACAAATGTAGAAATGTGTACTAGGGTAGTATGTATACCTTCAGCTTCAACACATACCCATGCATGCATGTACATATTGTAGGTACATACATCTATTGTATGTACAAATATACACTCCAGCTTATCAGCTCCATGTACATATGTATGTATTTCCACAAACAAAGCCATATTACATATTCATACTCAATATCATATCTTGAGATGATGCATTTATGTATGTATAGGAATGTATGACAAAAATATAGTGTCATATACCATGTGGAGGAAAAATAGATATTTTCTACAATGTAATGTAACTCCACTCCTCCACTCCATACATTCAATACGCGACTAAATTTTTTTCTAAAATAGTCTACAATGTAATATGTGTGATGGAATTTAAGTAGGTACATAAATGGAACAATTTCCTCCACTTACACACTTTTACACACAAACACACAAACATACGGAAAAATAAAGAGTAAATAGTCCATACACTATTCGTAAATAACGCGACTCGCGGCATTGGCAACCAAGACGTTCACATTAGAAACTCAAGAAGTCAACTCAGTGAAAAGGAGAAGAAAATTCATCGTTTCATTTAAGACGTCGACACAAACAGACATAGAGAGAAACCGAACCTACGCAATAGTTTTTCCTTTTTTCTCTGACTTTTCTTCTCCACTTTATCCTCTTTTAGCCCGTAATTCTTTTCTTTTCTTTAATCTTCTCTGGAAGGAGATTAGGAGAAGAAATGCTTGCTCGCCTTAAATGGACTGCTCAAAGAGGGAAAGAGAGAGAGAGAGCTAGATATGATAGGGAAAAGGGGGAAGAACACCGAAACCGAGATGAGAATTATTGCTACCGTGACTTTAAAATCCACAGCTAGATTAAAAAATAGTCATATAGTATACTCTGGTTCTCTATATAGACATGCATTGAAGATAAATCCACACGACGTAAAAGTATTTAGTTTGAAAATTTTGTCATTTTTCATCATTTACTCCCAAGTAGGTTGTGTGTGTGTCCTGTGTGTGTGGGGGGGCTGTAGATTTTCTACCTGAATACATTCCAATTTCCCGATTCTAAACTTCACCATATAGAAATATATTTTGTGTGTATTTAGTCCCTGTCCTGTGTCAATGCATGCAGAGGACGTTTATATTTATTCATATCTGTATTGTTGTATTACAATGCTCGGAACAAACAGAAACGCCATTTACTAGGTAAATGTAGGGTACATGTACGGTATATGATATACCATACTTATGAAGTTTCGTCATTTTGCCATCAGTCCTCAGTTCTCAGATAATACCTCATAACCATAAACGATAAAAGACACTCACAGTATAAGGAATGAGACTCTGGTGAGAAATGAAGAAAAATAAATATTGTAACTCAATCTGTACAAATTCATTGAAAATTCGAGTGGAGTCTCTCGGCCCTCAAATACATAAATAATGTCTTTCCTTCCAATGTTACTTGACATAATGACCGCTAGACAGAGTTTATTCTTAAACTGTTAAAACATTCTGCATGTTCTGTGACACATTAAGCATTTTATCTTCCGTGTATGTTCACGCATGTAATCTTCAAACAGAATCTTTACTTTCATTCGGTCCGAATCGGCTTTAGCTTCTCTCTCTCTCTCTCTCTCTCTCTATTTGTTCCATATAGTTGACCTATGAACTATGGAGGACTGTGCGGAAGACATTTTTCATATATCGCCACATTGGAATTGCTCAAAAATTACACAACATAAATAATTTTTGAACTTGAAACTTTAGTAATAACAACAGGAACCATCCAAAATGTTACTAGATATAAAGATTAGGATGCTATCGACATTTTGTTCATGCCTACCTCTTGTTAGGTGTACTCTAACATTTACAAGTATGAAGTAGTTCCTGTACTAACCATATAATTTAATGTGAAAAAATAAAAGAAAATTTTCTTTCCATCTTCCGTGCTGCTACGTTGTTGCACACGAGAACGAGAACGAAAGGATACAGATTAAAAGATTTCTCCTATAATAATATTTCTCCATGTTTACAATAGGAAATTTAAAGTCTTAGTCTTAGTTGGACTGTGAACTGGATCTTGGAGAGGATTAATTCGTTAAGCCCTCCGGCTCCACACTATATAATATATTGCAGTGAAAGAAAATTAGCTCCTCTTGTTCCAGATAATTAGTTTGCTATATTTTAAGGATTAATAATACTCATTCTGCATTCTGAATTCTTCAGTAATAAGTAAATCTATATTCACATTCTTTGAGTATTTTTTCAACATTGTTGGGTTATCATTGTCTCTTGAGCTCTCTGAGTGGTGTTGGATAAGGAATAAAAAGATAACATATTTCATGTGCAAATGGTTACAATGTGTGTGTGTGTATAGTCAATTGTTTTGTTGCTTGGAGAGACTTTATGACAGCATCAGAAAATCGAACAAAACCCAAACTAAGTGAATTCCTTCAGCAGCAGATGAAAAATGTGTAAGTGCGTGTGTGTGTGTGTATGTAATATCGTTGAGTTTCCTTTCATTTCATCGTTTGATCCCCCTCAGGCTTGAAATTCGACTTTACTATTTTACGCATTATTACGCATAATAATATTACATATCCAATTGTGGAGTCGTGGGTATGTAGCCAGTAGTGATTTGCGTCTGTTTGTAACGTAACATCCTTTTGTATAGTTTTGTAGTCACATTTTGGATTCTAATCTCCTACAAACATTAGTATTACTTTATGTATACAATACTACGAATGAGAGCCAGTAGAAACGACAAACTATACAGACTCCACTATGTATACGTGTGTGTAAAACTTAACGTTTCACCGCCGGCTATTGTACTCGCATTACCATTTCACAGAAAAAAGAACTAGAGAAGCCTTCATATATGTATATTGCTTTATTAAGTTTGTTCAAAATCTTTTACATCTACACATTCTCCACCTTAAATTAATGTCGGTTCACTTCCTAATAGCACAAAATTCGAAAATCTGTTGACTACGTCAGTCGGTCGGTACAGCTCGGTACTTTGAAAATATGGACACTATAGAACACAAGCTTAAACGATTTCTACATGAAATTACATGCTATCCTTTCCAAATTGAAATTAGATTGATAATAATAACTGTTGGCATTCTACATTTTTATTCTCTGTATCCGAAGCTCCATTTATTTCTCATGCTCCATACGAACGTACTCACTTGCAGTTCAAGACAAAATAATGCAATACAGTGGGCACGCATAATATAATACGTGGGACATAAATGTGAACATAATGTGAAGATAATGATTTGACAATGAATGACAAAGGAAGGAGAGACGAGTACAAAACAGTCACACAGTAAATCCAGTAAATATTGTCTACATCTTTTCCCACATGTTTCTCCTACTACTTCAGATCCAGTATTTACTCTATTTGGCATATCTCTAATCTGCATGGCGTATGTATAGCTTCATCATGTCATCTACTAATTTCAAATGAAAGCCTCTCTCTATCTCTCTCTCTCCCTCTCTCTGTCGACCCTCCAGGTTGAAAATGTTGAATTATTGTACATGAGATAAAGCATAGAGATTGGGTCACAACTATGTTATTAATAATAACTGAAAAGTACTCAGATATTACAGTGTGTCGTTACTATTATTATTATTATTCTACAGTTGTAAATGGTTTTTTGCCTCAACTACTGAGGATTCAGGATTTGCCTATAGAGTGCGATTAGTCTGTCTGTCCGTCAGAAATAATCATATTGTTCCCTGGACTGAATGCAAGTGGCAACATTCTCTTCACCATGATTATGATTGTATCTTCAATCCACATCTCCACTAACAGCTGACAGTCCAAAGAATGCCAACATACACACACAGACAGACAGACAGACACACACACATAACCAACCAACAAGCCAACAACGACGAAATCAACAAAGAAAATGGCCGCACAAAATGGTGAAATGGTGGCAACAACCGCGTACATATGCCATGTTGGAAAACTTTACTTATTTTTTATTATGAAAAAAAGCCTTTGTATGTATCTAAAATGGAGGACCAGAGACGTAAGGTTTCCTATTCCAATTCGTTAGGATTTAGGATAGGTGAAATTGTGTGTGTGTGTGTGTGGATTGTAATGCATGGTAGTAAGTGCAGCGTGTAAGCTATTAATTTTAGATTAGTTATACACTAGCATCGTGCTCTCTCTCTTTCACTCTTTCGTGGCAATTTAAATGCACAGGGTCCAAAAACTTGTAAATATTCTTATGGTGTGAGCTCTGATTTCTTAGCTATTCCCCTTATAAAACTGACAAATATATAGTAAACTATAGACTGGCTGAAAATAAAAATTCAAAAAGTGACTTTTATGTCCTTTTTGTAGCTTGCCCTCTTATGAATGTGAGTTTATTATCTTTGTTGCATACATATATTTACATTTATGTTATTTATGAGAGACGTCTTCCGAGAGCTATAATGATGAGAATATAAATTTGAATACATGTTCATCTAATACGTTCATCACATTTATGTGGACAAATCTAAATCTTGTAAGATGACAACGTCCAGATAACAAGTTTCAAATCAAATGACAGTGAAAATGACACTGAATGAGTTGTAGAATTACAATTTATTTCATCAAGTTGACTCATGTATATTTGCTCATTCAGATCGGACGTCTCCACCAATTAAGTATTATATTACACATATTTACACACAATCTTTTGCTTTTAATTTTAGTGTTTTTTATCCGACGTTTCGTGGTATGATGTGCAATTTGATCTGTTATCTATGTAGTCTGACAAAAGTTGATAGTGAACTGGTGAGATGTTTCATTTTCACAGTCACACAGATTACTCAACAACACACAAGAGAATTAATTTATTTTAATATCTAAATTATTATCAATGTTTAACGTGGACTGCTGACGATGACGAATCTTGGGACAGGACTCATAAAAACTACCAAGAAATTATTTGATGTGGACTATTGAATTTCTCTAAATGGGGGATGGAGTAGGACTCTCTCTCTCTCTGAAATGTATATTTGTACAAACTTAAACAAAATTCCATATCAGCCTATGGTTTCTTTTTAGTGAGTTGCAAGTTACAATATACGACGGTGGGCAAGTTCAAGGCCCTTTGTCAATTTTATAGACGATTACGAATCCAAGAATGAGAAATCGACGGGAATGGATGAGTAAGAATTTGTATTTTAATATAAATCTTACATGTAAATGTATAAACAAATGACTAATGTGGTGTAATCATAATGTAAAGAGAGAAAGAGGAGAAAAAAACCGGACTTGACTCATACATATACACAGTACACACACATTCAATATCTTAAATGATCTTAAGCATCCACAATCTTCTGTTTTTTTTGACAAATACAAAGTACAAAAGATTGGAGAGCGAGAATTCTACGTATAAAATATCTTACATGATATGATTACATATTCATAGATATACTCCACACGTCCGTAAATACGTAGTATGCTTGTAGATATGTATGTACTTATTTATAAAATTATTATACGTACATAGTACATAGTACATATTACATACACAGAAGAAGTTCCAGTCCAGAGGATAAATTTTTATACGCGTATATTTGTATGGAAGCAGCAAGTCCAAGTGAACAAGTTACCATTTACATTATCCTTCATTCTCCTCTGCCTCAACTATTGACTGTTACAAGCCTCGAGTACCCTGAACCTTTTATTTCAATCTAGATCCCGTTCCATCAAATCCACTCAAGGGTCTCTAGTCTCGATCCCTTAGCCTTCCTTGCCTGCATTTTCCTCTTTCACCAAAAGGAAAAAAATGCTAACACGAACTTCAACTCCCTTTCCTCTCCATTCCTTTTTCTTAATACATAACTCAGACTCGGATGCTCTCAAAAACTCGAAAATCCAAAATATCTAAATAATTCATGGGAAACCTATGCATGGACCCGTAAAATGTACCAAGTGCATAAGAAAATGTTGCATGGCTTTGTGTACATATGCACAAAAATCTATCTATGTATTTATATATAGATATATATATATATATCGTAGATGGATGTAAATATACCAAGAATGGGGATAATGTGTGTAAGAGGCAGGTACGAACGAACATCAACCGCCAACAAACTGGAGTTTTTCAACAAACGAAGTCCTGCTGCTTCTCCAGCTTCTCTTTTTTCTATTTACCAATCTCCTACTTGTGATAGACATTTGTGTGTATTTCTCTCATTCGTTCCTTCATGTTATGTTCCTTCAACTTAACTATTCCACATTATTCAGAGTGTATTCGTTCGTTTTCAGCCAAAAAACCTACAACCTACAGCATGTACCGACATAGGATGAAATGAAGACGAAATTTGAATTATTCTTTTTTCCTTCTCTCAGAGGTCTCAGAGCTCTCCGAAAAGTCCTAAAGCTTCTCTCTCTCTCTCACTCTGAAACTCACAAGTACCATTGTGCATTCAAAATCCATGCGTGTATAGATTATAGGTACGAAAATGTATATATTACATATATTTATGTACGTAAAAATTTCAGTTCAAACAACTTAAAGCCTTGTCGAACGTCATCCCAACAAACTGAGAACCTTCTCCTCTTGTTGTTCTTATCACTCCTCTTTAATTTTAAGGGAAACGAAAAGTTTTTCTCAAAATAGGTACACACAAAACGCATACTAGTAAGTACATACTAGTACAACTTCACATGGAGAGAAACATAGACAGAGAAGTACAGAGACTCTGAGAGTTGAGGCTAAATTCAAAGCCAAAGGTAAATGGCCTAGCCTAAAGGCAATTTTGCAAAAAAAAACACAAACCTTCATTTCTTTCTTTTTTTCTTCTTCGTCTCAACCACCATACGCACAAACAGACTAAATGCATGACGCTCAGTACCTACTACCTGTGGCCTATTATACTCGACACAGGCAGACTATAGATACCTGTGAATATACAATCCGAACATTTTTAGTTTTTATTTACTCGAGGAGTCTCTCTCTCTCTCTCTCTCAGACTCATTCTCATCGGCAGTGACTTTTTTAACTCTCCCTTGCTCCTTTGAGTTGGAGCTTGGTTTCGTTTTTATTATTTTATGTACTTTAGTCACTCGCTCTCTCGCTCTCTCGCTCTTGCCTTCTATTCAGAGCTTCTTCAATTCATTTATACATATACGTTCGAATACACCTACTTATACCTATACCTACATATTTATATGTCTTTATGTGTGGGGAGTTGAAAAAAATCTCGGAAACACAACTATAATACATGCTGTATTTTGAATTTTTTTTATATTATCTAATGGATGAGCAAGATTTACTTATGTGAGGATGTTAGGTAATAAGGAACAAAACAACATTATCCTACAAAAACTCTACTGTTTTTTTTCTGCCATGTCCTACCTCCTGTACACACACAGATGAGAAAATATATACAAAATATATACGAATAATACAACACAAGAGCAATATACACAACTGATAAACCAATGGCAAAAAGAAGCTCTAAGAGGAACAGAACATTTTCTGATCCATAGAACCGTAACGAATGGAGAATGAAATCTCTGCACACTGCACCTCCACACTAAAATATACATGTACATATACAACACTCGCTAGTCTATATGTATGTAATATGCATTATGTATGCGATCATCTAATATCTGTACTATAAAACTATCTGGAACAAAAAAACACTATCCTTATATTGAAATGTAAACTGTCTATGATCACTTCCTTCATATGACATTTATATATGTAAAAAAGCTCATTCATATAAATATGTATGCTTTTTAAAAAGCATTTTATACCTCAAAAAAGGCCTTACTTGGAAATGTACAGATTATACATACATATATAGAGAGACTCAACAAAAAACGTAATGATTCCTCCCTCAACTGCTCTTTAACTTGCACGTTGTTCTCGCCATTTCGTTGTACATATATGTACCTACCTACATGTAATAATTTAGCAATGTGAAAAAATCTTTGCTTTGCTTTGATTTCCCTATAAAAATTCCTGATTATATCTGTATAAAATCTTTACATTCACAAGTATGAATTTGTATGATGTGTGTCCAGTCTACAATGACTAAAGCTTGCAAAAGGGTTTTTAACTTTTAGGTTTAGGTTTTGAACTTGTAACATGTCCATCTCTTCCCTTTGGATTTTTAAATGAAAGGCAAAATATATTTTATCCTCAAAAGTTTGTAGTATACATAACTCTGTCGGCTATTTCTACATGACCAAACTTTATTTTTCAATTAAGTGTATATAGCTTGATAAATTGATATACAGTAGGTATACACACACATGTCCATGTTACATGTGTCCTTATGTATCGTACATTGTACACGGAAGACGAGGGAAAATGTAATTTACTCACCATCCACCTGTTTCTCCGTATATTTCTTCTGTCCTTCAAGCTATTTCAATTGGTACACACTATATGAAAGTCTCTGTATATTTCACAGAATAATTTGGGACGATCCCATGCGAAATACGATACGATATGTAGTATATAAGAAAAAATAGAGAGACACAAACAAACAAATTACACGCATAAAAAAAATCTCCGTATAGTTTGGCAACTATAAACTCAAATACAATAATACAAACTACCGAACCGAAGGAAATCAAAAATGACTTGGATTTTCGTGTACAACACTTGTTCGTTTCACTGTGTGTGTGTATGTGTAGTTTGCTTTTCTATTACTTATACACTGCTTCTTTTTTTCTTCTCGTTTTTGTGGTAGAGGTCATAAAAGAGAGGAAAAAACGACACTGTTAATACTCAACCTTCCAATGTTCAACTGTATAGATCCACCGTCCAGGCTCAAAAATTTCAGCTTAAACGTTCAACAATGAAAATGACACTTTCCTTTCACATTTCTTCTCCATTCCTTCCATCCTATTTTTCACATTTCCCAGAGTGCAGGGCAAAGGATTTATAAATGTAGGATGGAAGGAATTCCTTCCATCCTATATAGTACATTATATAAATACTTTTATACATACATCTATTTGAAATAGACTATTTCAAACGTTATTTAGGTTAGTACAGGTGGGTTTTGATGGCGGCAATGCCATCGAAAAACTTGTATTATGAAGTAAGTACAAGATATAATATTCTAATTTTCAATTGGAATTTTTATTCTTCACATTATCCTTATTATTAACATAATTTATTTGATAAGCGTACATTATTCATATGCTTGTATGTATACATGGAAACTATTCTATATATATATACATAGAACATAAAATTGAATCAGAAACTACACGGAGATAAAAACTTTATACTCTCTGCTTATTAAGCCTCAACCCCAAATTTAGGCATGCCATTATGTCTATTGAATGAGTCATCCTGGAACCAACACACTACAACATCACACAACACTACAGGTTTACCTTTATACAATACAATCAACTTTATGAAAACTACGGCGGCAATACGACGACGACGACGAGAGGGTCTGTCTGTGTGTGTACATGTACATGATATTTTCTAGTGGGACATGAGAATAGGTATAATATGTACAAAATACAATACAATAGCAAAATACTTTTGTGAAGAATTTATTGCGTGCCCTTGCTCCCTCCTGACGGGCGTGCAAATGTAAAATCTGCTGTCGACTTTCGCATCACAGTCAGTCACTCACGATCGGTTCATTTCATTTCACGATCAGTGCAAAATGTGTGGCGTGAACAGCAGCCACAAATGAAAAATAGACTAGTTGAAAAAAAATCTTACTACGGATATGTGTATATAAATATAAATATATGTATCTCCGGACATCTAAAGTATTTTAATTTATTTTCTGATTGAAGCTATGCTCTATCATTACATAATGCTTCCCTACACATTACATAAGTAATATATATAATAGTGCGTTTTTTTGTGTGTGTAGGAAAATGGAGTATGCACAAAAATATACAGTATGCATAGTATTATTGTGTATTGTATTGTGTGTTCAATGTGTAGTGGTGAGGGTTTGAGATGTTGGATCAATGACAGCTCATGACATGAGAGTTTCACTTTGCAAATAAGCTCAATTAGCAAAATTAAATCGATCCCTTCCACAGCCAGCCGGCTTTTAAACTGTGGTCAGCTGCCGAGAGTTCATTACTTTGATACATATGCAAATTTGTTTCGTACTCACGAAGAGTCGTCCATACAATTTGTTGAAACTACAAAATCGTTTGGGGTACACTGTACAAGTGTACAATACATATACCGTGATTGCACGTATGAAGTCGTCACCCTTTTAATTCTATATATATGTATTTCAAAAAAAACGTAGGTTTAAAATGACGCTGGATAAAAATACTGGACAAATTGAGCTAGGTCTTTATTAATTTCTCCTCGGACAGTATAAGAGCATATACGGTAAGTGAATGTCGACTCACTTTAATCTTCCGCTCAGCTGTGTGAACTCTAATCTTAATAATTTGCAATCTACTATATCAGGCGGTTTTTTTTGTTTTTTTTTTTACTTTTAATTTTTTTCTCTTCATGTCCGATCTAATCTGGCAGACAATTTCTCGCATTCCTTTTTCTACACGTAAGTGTATCTGTCTGTATATACATAAAAAATGCATATAGAAACATGGGGCTAAATATGAAATATTCCTTTCATGTAATAACTCAAGAATCCATCGGATTGAACTTTAAGCTCTCTCTCTCTCTCACCCCATGTACGTGTTAGAAGAATAGTAATGTTACCTTGCGGTCGCTTAGCTTAGTTGAGACTTGCTTTTGAATTTTGAATGTTTTAACTTCACAACTGACAGTTTTGGAATTGCAATGTAGCTCAACAGTTTCCAACTTGTACCTTTTTGAATTCGTTAGTCCGAGTCGTCAATCGTAAATTGTAATTTACTTTGGTCTGAACATAATCACGCATATACACACAATACACACAATACACCCTCACTCCTCAGAACATAGACAACATGCATTGCCTTTTGTCCATAAAAATATGGCAAACACAATAATTATTATTTGGCTCACCCTCGCCTTCTCACTCCTATTTCTCCTATTTATTACTGGGCCTGGTCTCTGGTACAGCACACACACACACTCGAGAGTTTGTATGTAACTAACACGTCAATACTCACCTCATACTCCCACACTCTACACTGCACACGAATATATCCTGCTCACACGGAGAAAAGTTGTGTAGCTGTAATAAGTAATAAGTCACTATGGTCGTCGGGAGTGAATTAAAACTGAAATGAGAGAAAATTTTCAACTGCTACACATATGCACTTCCTGCCCTGTTTTCTATCTGTATCCGAGCTTTGGCCTAAAGTCTTAATCGGGAAAAAAAGTATATAAATTGTGGGATAGTCATATAAATATGCACATGTATACATACATAGTAGTCGCATTTGTCTCTTCTCGTGTATCGTGAATCATTCCCGGCTACTCATTGTCAGTATGTAATACTCGTCAGTGTACACGAACGAGCGTTTACGTACAGATAGAGAGAACTCACCATGCCTTGATTGTATTAAGGGCAATATAGAACCCCGAACCACCAACCCCTAAGTGTACATCATAATAATGCACCATTTAAAATATTCCATCATTTCAACGACAACGAAAAGGGGCACATTTATTTCAAACAGTGAAACAGCACAATGTACTTTGTGTCTTGTGTGTGTGTGTGTGCACTCTGAATTCACACTGTGCAACATTCAGTTTTAGTCATATGTATCTACTTACACATATCATATATATATGATATATGTGTGTAGTTGTGTATGTAATAGGGAGAGTCATGGAGATATCAAACTCCACTATCTACTACATACTATCTTGTCCTCCTCCCATTCTACCATAGTAAATCTATATTATTCTTCATCTAAAACTAGGTGTATATTTGTATATGTGATGTAGTGATGTGTGTACACACATGTTCCAATAAAGTACATGCATAAATGCTTTTGTATGAAGCTATAAATTTAATATACAGCTACTGGGGCAATTCAAACTGCTTCCTTATCGATTTCGTGGAAACTCACCGTGTGAGTAATCGTAAGAACCCCTACATCATCAAACAAAACCCAGCCTCAAATCCAATCCAATTCATATATAATATATATATACATACATTCACAGTCAATCCATACATAACCGCCCTATATATATATAATATATATACAAATTGCTCATAAAATATCCTATCGACGAAATCCCATGCCAAAATATGTACATTCAGTTCATGTCCCATATTCATATCCACTTGAATCTTGTACAGTTTAAAAAGTAATAAAAATGTCTAATGATTCTGAAAAAAAAGCTTAAATATGATTAAGTAGTCATTGGAACGAGATCGCTATAAATAGTGTACAAGTGTGTACATATGTAGCTATTTATTTTATGTACTTACTCAGGAGTCGGAAGGAATATATCGGAATATGGAAACGGAAATACAAACGTCAGTCAACCTCGAATTTCTAATCAATTTTGATTCTGATACATTTCATTTTGAGTCTTCATTTCATTCTTAAACCACAGACTCGTACCGTACTGCCAATATAAATAACTATACGTACTTATCTGGATACTCGTAGTTTGTAGTACGTACTATGTATTTTCATACATACGATATATACATATATATATATATTTTGGAACAAAGTCCTTGTTTTTGTATCTCAAGCTCAACATATGTATATTGTATACGTATGCATTCCTCATCCCAACTTGAGGCCTCAACTCTACCAATCTCTCCCACTCAAGTCAAGTACCATGAAAATCACAAGTAGAAGAAAACACTAAACAGTAGACAAGTGATATAATATATTTAGTCACATGGCATGGCTTTGTGGAAGGAATCAAAATCAAGATAAAATAATGGTTGTTGGCTGATGGTGAAGAGCTGGTGAAAGATTTGAAGAGACAGTCACAAGTTGGTAATCTATACAGCTTTAAAGTTTTAATCCCCTCTATATATATTATATGCAGATTAAATATGCAATGTACATACACTCTGAATGAATTTCTACTTCATTATTATTTTATTATGATGTTTTGGCAGGAGGCTTCCAAATGCCGTATGACCTAATGGCGGCGGGTACGGCTCAAGCGTGAATTGAAATCTAATTATCATTTATTATGAAACTGACGTGAATGCGTGTGTGTGTTTGTGTGTGTGTGTGTGTGTGTGTGTGTGTGTGTGTTAGTGGAAGCCGGCCAAGAGCAGGCACAATGAAAAGCATTTTACTTTCAGTATAATATGCAGTAGGTTCTGTTCTTTGAGAATGCAGTAGAAAGGAGACCGTGGAAAAAAATCTACAATCATTTTATAATGCATTTCCCCCGAATTTCAGTATGCTTTGAATGCTGGAGAGCAAATTTGTGTGTGTGTGTGTGCACTATATAAATATGGAATATTAAATCATAAGCGTAAACGAGAGGAAAAAAATAAATCAAGCTTCACTTTTTTGAGCTTTTTTCTCTCTCTTGTTCGTCTTCGTTTCTTGCACAGAGGCAAACTCAACAAGTGAGACATGGAACTATGTTCACATTCGTCTCATCTTCCTATTTACTGAGAATGCCATTCACAGCCTGACGACTACAACTACTATTGTGAGTAAATACACATCGTCATCATCACACACTTGAAAAGTTGTGTTGGAAAAACGCAAAAAAAAAAAATGTATTTTCTCGCCCTGGCTCTTCACACATATGTACGTACACGCACACATACTGTAGAAGTGTAGAGTGGCGAGAATGTTGGGTTTGCATACACGCACTCGTTTACATAATGCGTAAGTATATTCTGGTTGGTTTCCCTCCTACAATCATAATATTGTACTTATATGAAGATGAATCCACATTTTGAATGCAGTGTTGGTTGTTTACATCATCCCAGCAGATCACTTGAGTCTTGGAGCCACCTCTCTTGAAGAACTTGAGAATATTGGTAGTCTATCATCGTCAGCTTAGTAAAATATTCTAATAAATCTAGCCCAAGCAACAACCTTGCGAATAAAAAAAACTGTCGTTTCTTTTAAATTACGCATGATGCACGCCTTGCCCATAAGCTATAGTATGTAGTATATGAAATAATAAAATAACAGAGATTACATTGCAAAGTATAACACTCAGAGTACACTGCTTTGGAGTTTTGTATTCACATTTAATTTGAGTGAAATATTTTTTTATAAAGTTTTTTTTTTTTTTTACATCCCTTTCAATTACAACTCATCTTCTCTGCATATAAAACCTCAATCCCATTGTCAGTTCAAGATATAAAATTTTAGTTTCTCGTTATATTATACAATACAATGGTGGCACATTATGTGCCGCACATATGTGAATGTGAAACTTGTTGGGTAGGAAAGCGGGGTGTGACATGAGCAGTTGTGAACTGAATAACCAGGACTTGTAAATTGTGAATTGATGTCTTATTGTAGCGATCAAGTTACCCGTTTAGTCATTTTTACGTTCTTTTTATATTTCTTTTTATTTGACCACATGCTCTCTTTCTCTTTCTCTTTCTCTCTCTCGCTCTCGCTCTCTCTCTCTCTCATCCTTGTCATCATGGTGGAAATCTTTCAATCTCACTGCCATATTTTATGCTTTGAATGGCCATGTAAATCCATATTATAAAGTAACACACAGCTAACCCGATTTTCTATCCCTGTATGTAGTTTTTTTTATTCATCATATATATAAATACTCTAGAATCTAGATACTCGTTCACTCTTGAGTCTTGGCAATAAAGATTTCAGGTCCAAAAAGCAAGACAAAGACAATGAGAATGAGGAGAAACATTGAGAAAAAAAGAAGGGAAAATAAAAATAAAAGTACTGAGGGTATAGTCACTATATATATTCTCTATATATACAGGTTTGATTCGCTCTCTGTCTTTCAAGAAGATCTGACTTTTCATTTTGTATAATATCTTTTCTGTCTCATTTCATTGTGGAGACTGTGGACTTTGAGAATGAGAAAACTGAGATCACCAACCAGGAGGAGCAGTCACAACCAGACGTTAACAACATAAACTCAAGTTTTACTGTCATGATGCCCAAGGTACTCAGATAAAAACGAGTATACATGAAAAGGTTTTGAATACTGCTGGGGAACCAAGTAAAAAAAAACGACCAACTGAATAAAACATTGTGCGAATCCTTTTCGTAGTTCGTATAGTTTTGTAGTTAGTTTGTGCATCTCTCCCTCTCCCACTCTCTCTCTCTCTCTCTCGTCGTTTTCATCGTCGTCGCCGTCGTGTTCTGTACATAACATTTACCTTCACGATTTTCAACTTTCTAGGTTATAATATTTGATGTTATATTACATGTCTTGATTATCTCGCAACTCCTTCACCGAGAAACTGTATAGAGTTATCAGAGTTATTTTATCCTTTATCCATATAGTCATTGACATGGACTATTGTATAATTGTTGCACGTCCAAATCTGTCTCAACTGACAGAGAGCAACCGGCCATTTTTTTGGTCTTATCTACCTTTATAAAGATACGCATATTCTGTTCAAATATATAGAAAAAATAAAATTTCTCCAGTCTTCTACTAATCCAAAACCAACTTGTAACATTCTCTCGGATGATCTCCGATGTACATAATTAATACAAAGGAACGTCGTGATGAACAAGAGAGAAAACGACAGATGTACCAGCCATCACGTCTACATATAGTAAGTATATATACAATGTACATATTTGAAAATCTTTGGGTTTGTGCAAGTATTGTGTGTGTGTGTGTGTAAAATATGTATTCACAGTATAATTTGGTATGAATCTTCAACTGCACGAAAAACCACAACATTTTCATGTCCATGTTCATCTTTGACTAAATAAAATGAAGAGCATGTACAAAACTGAGCTGAAAAAATGCATTTAGAAAAAAAAAATCCTTTGATATATTCTCAAGCACTCAAATCTTTGTGCATATCAAGTTACTTCTTCACCAAAGAGATTCTTACCAGTATTAAAAACTTTGCTTTCGTTCTTTCTTGTTCGATCAACCAGTATACTTGTAGCGTCTCTCACAAAAATGAAATAAACTGTAAAGACAGATGACGACAGGATTGAAGAGAGAGAGAGAGAGACGGAGAGATGGGATTGAAATATGAAATACTAAAATCTAACGATGAAGGATATACTTATGAAGTTACGAAGAAGAAGAAGAAAACAAATAATGAAAAGAACAACGGGATATTTCATTTCCATGGTCAAAGTCAAGGATATCGCACTACTCCATAGTGGAATTGACATATAGAACGAACCAAAAAAAAATATATATTATGAACAACTTGAACTTGAATATTTATTTACGTTTATCTGCTTCAGACTGGGTGGACTGTATTGACTAACTGTAGACTTGTCAAGTGAATGTACAAACAAACGAATAAACTATACGCATAGAAACGCATTATCTGTATATATCAATCCACACAGACACACACACACAAATCAAATTCATGCATACAGTCATAGACAAGGAATGACAAACAGTTCAAACCAAGCAGATACTCCGTATCATATTAATAATAATAATACTATCATCCAGCTCAAATAAACTCCAGCTAACATTATATAATGTTCAATTTGATATATACTATACAGTGTGTGGAGCCCATCATAATAATAATAACAACACAATAATACTGCCCAGCTCGCTCTCGTCGTATAGGATGAATATGAAATCTTCAATAGGAAATTGAGTTAAAACTTGAACCTATTTACATAGTGATTAATCAAAAGGGAGCCTTCCAGCTCTCTTTCTCTCCTCTTATTCTCCCTTCAATGAAATTCACAAATTGAAATTTTCCGTCCGCCGTCCGCCTATTGCGTAATAAACGGTCTTTTCGTTTTTGTTCATCCTTCGCCTCCTCCCTTCATCATATACAGAACAGAACAGTTGAGAACAGAACAGATATATAGCAGAAGCAGTCAGTCAGTCAGTCAGTCTCTCTTCTTTCTCTCTCTCCCGACTCATTCCAGCTCATTTAAACTTGCATTCTAGACTGTGCATATATAACAAGTAACAAAATTCTCATCTAGTTATCCAGTTAAAAGTAAAACTCGACAGTATTATATAGAAAATACAGTAGAGGCTATTTAATATTAATTTACAAATGCGACAATTTATATGAAACCTCCTCCATGGTAAAATCAGTTAATTGATTGATTGAACCATTTATCTTTGTATGGGAGAGAACTCCTGGTTCTTACTATTAAGTTTTATAGTGTATGGGGTAAGTGTACACTAATTGTGAGTCGTTTATCGTATAATTTGATATGCTCTGTACTCGAGTACTCTCCCCTGTAGCTACTGCGGCCAAAATTTTTCTTATGAATAATTTCCCTTCTTCTGTCCTGTTTGTTTATGTTTATGTATACTTTTTTCCAGGCCACGGTCGCTGTTCTCTCTCTCTCACTCTCTTTTTCTCTCTCTCTCTGGGCAATGTTAAGTTGTTTGACATGACAACCTCTATGGAGTCTGACTGTGATGACGCTCATTCTATTTCCAATTCTTCGTGTACTTGTAGATTCTACACACAGACAGACACACATTTACTTCCAATACACACAGTTCCTGCCATTGTTGATTGATGTTATATTCATCATGAGATTCCAAATCCACATTCCATATGTATACTTGTATATAGTAAACATATCGTATATTATATGTAGATACTCCCCATTTACATTAACATAATATTTTATGACATAAATAAGTATTGGAAGAATCGGAATTCGAAGAGGATTGTAATTGCCAGCGTCATTGTGAGTAACTGTACAATGCATTAGTTCTCTCGATATACAGTTTCTATGCATAACTCAGACACTGTCGTTAAGTATTCACGTCGTTAACGCATAAAATCAACGCACAGCTCTTCCCTTGAACAGGAAATTATAAGAAGTATACGAGTACTTATACTTATTCGTCTTATCTGTATGTAGAATTTTTTTTACTTTAATATACCTACCTACTGCAAATCCAAAAATTGAGGCAAGAGGGAATTGAATTGAAATATGAAATTGAAACAAGTTCCATAATTCAAACCACAACAATAACCAACATGAATAATTGAGGATTGTACAAAAGACGGTTAGATATCTAAGTTATAGCCAATTACACATTGTCAATATAATTATTGTAATTAGACATGAAAAATGAGCTGATGGAGAATTACAAAGTTGAAAACGTGGTTTGGCACTCTATATAAGGGCAGTAGCCGTTCCTGTACCGCCTGCTGTGGACGACTATACAACGACGACGACGGACGGACGGACGGACGGACGGCTGTAATAAGATAATCAAGTGCAAAATTGAAATCCTCGCAGATTGCAGATCTCTCTCTATCCTCTCCTCGCAGCCCCCATGAACCTTTCCACTCTGCGTTCATATTATTAACTACACTTTTATAAAACGTGCAAGTAAATTATTTAGTAGATTCCTACAGTTAAGTATTATGATTATGATCATTTGATTCAATTTTCAATTGTAGGACTGACAGGATCTGGAAATGCAAGTTGATTTTGCCATTGAAATGGTGTGACTATATGTACAACCGTTGTCTATCTCTCTCTTTCTGTCTGTGGCCTGTATGTAGAAGATCCACATCCATAGAACTTTTGTGTGTACAGAACAGTATCTGTAATTTTACCTTCCTTTTTCCTTCACGATTGTACTGTGTCAACAATGAAATTAGCTTGTTCTGTAGTCTCTCTAATAAATTTAAACACGCACTTTTCTATCTATTCCACATTCTACACACCCTCATATATAAATACAAATACAAAAAATATATACAAGTAAATGAAAATGTTCACTCTACGCCTCTTTGCTCTTTGCAAATAAAAGTTTGGTATTTTTTGTCTGTCCAACTAGTTCAATGATAATAGTTCTGTTCCCTTCTTTCCTACAGTTATGTGCAGTAATATTATTATCATTATTATTATATATATATATATATATTATAATATATATGAACATGAACAATTTGAAAGCAAAGTATTATTATTACAGTTTTCCCCCCAGTTGAACCTGCCAACATAACACCAGCTGTACATATGTCATCTGTAATTCCTTCTCTGTGTACGTACACACACTACACTCACAATCTCACAAACACTCGCAGGACATTTTCCATATAGCAGCATACATTTTTGCTGTTGTTCATTTGTTGAAGAGAAAAGTTTATCATCACATGCCATCGTCAAGATGATTGTTACGCTGTTACCATTTCCCCGTTTGCCTCAAGGTCCTCATTCCCCAATCTACAAACCGTGTGTACACGAAGAGAGAGAGAGAGATGAGATGAGACAGAGTACGTACGAGTCATAGACTCTTGCTAAAAGCCACCACCATCAACAAACGAATGGAGCACAGCCAACGCTCAACTTAAAACTACAATTTTTTACGACCTGAATTCCAAACATGGGGATCCGCAAAGATGACAGTGCTTTAACACATACATAGTTATAACGTGTAAGGACTCTCGTATAAAAATTAAGATATGGTATATATACACGTACATTCAGAAGCCGTATAAATATGTCTATGTCTATGTATATTGTATATTGAAAATCCATATGTATAATACTGTCGTCATAAATCTCTATTGGTTTCTTTAAAATGTTGTTATACTTGAGTAGGGAAAATAGTCGGGATTTTTTGTATTATAAGCATATACTGGAGCATCATGATGATGATGCATGGTGAATGCATAGGAGTATGGATCAAGTATTTGTGTTTGTACTTCACAAATACTCGATTTTTTGGTTGTTGTAGTAGTTGTAGGAGGTTTGTGTCATTGTAAACTTGCAACAGTTGCAACACACACTAAATATTGTGCCATGTGGACGCACATTATTGTGTGTTTATTGTAAGTGTGCGGTTTGGCTTTGGCCACGTAAAAAACTTTTTTTCCCTATACTTCTATTTTCACGTAATAAAATACCCCAAGAACATAAATTTTATGTTGCAACTTGGTGTATATGGAATAGTATGGAAGTTGTTATAGAAGTTTGGGAGTACTGAGTGAGTGAGAGTTTACAGAGAAAAACTGTGTAAAATGTAATACATGTTCGAATAGACTGCTTTCTATTTTTCTTTTCTTATTTCCCTTCTTGTGTTTTATAATTCATGTTTCCTTTGCCTCTCGCATAACTGAGTCAAAGGATCAACGAACAAATACCGTGTACTTGCAGTTAAATCCTGAAACCGATACAGCAGACAAACCTCATGATGATTGAAACATTCCCAGGTTGACACTTTTCTCTCTTCATTTTTTGCAAAAACACTGCAAACCGAGTTTATTCGTGTTCAGTGAAAGTGAGTAGACAATTTCGTTGTTTTAATGTTGATTTCTCATCCGTATGAAAAAATTTAAAAGGGCAGGAAACTATTAAGATTATGAGATTCATATTTTGTCCAATGATCCAGCAGAAAGTAATTCATACTTTTCATGAATTAATTTTTGTCCAAATCTTAACTGAGCACATTTAAAAAATTGCTTTATTTCGTCATTATTCAAAATTCGCCAAATAGATTGACAAAACTATCTCAAGTCAAACACAACTACAATACAGATAAAATACAAACGACTTCCGACATTTTGTGAAAACAATAATCCTTTGTTTTGTTTCCTTTGTATGTTTTATTTTGAACCCAGAAATTTATTGCACGGATAATTGACCTAAACATTTTTCGATAACAAACTAAACTCATTTAGTCTCCAGTGATTTACGTTTGTTTTATTACAATTACACTCATTCTATTCCCAGATTCAACTGAACTGGATACGACTGCTCTTGTACATGTTTTGTCTACATATGCGAATAGAATTTTTTTTCGAAGAAATAAAAAGAGAAAGAGTGTTCAGTTGAAGTATCTGTATGTAAGATGTAAGGGCTTGTCCAAATGGCAAATACGATGAACTAGGACGGTGAAAACATCCCTCACGTACATTATTATACACATTTCACATTGATATAACAATCACCATTTGATTTTATATGTATGAGGAAAACAACGGAGCACGATAAAATGTATCGTATGTATTTACATGCATGATGTGGACGGGTAAAGGAAGAAGAGACAAAATACATATATATTTACTCTTCTTGCTCTACATTCTACATGTATGTTTGTGTCGTGTACTCGGTATATGGAGAATGAATCAATCTTATACCTGTATCTGTTCTGCATATATGTGAATGTCTTGTGTGGGTACGGAACTACGGAATACTGGAGGAAAGAGCTGACAAATGAATCTCGAGCTCAGACTGGGCACCTCACCACATTACATTAAAGAGAATATGGAAACCAAAAGCTCATCTCTTTCGGCCTTTCTCTCCTCGGTATACTTTTCCTCGGTTGTTGATCAAAGTGACTCATTTGATTGCATCGAATTCTCTGAGTTTCCCAAGAGTTTCCATCCGATATCTTTGTACTTTGTAGTGTAGTCAAGTATACATGGTCGAGTTCAAACACACACACACACAATGTCCCTCTACTTTTCTCTCTCTCTCTCTCTCTCTCTCTTTCTTTCTTTCTTTCTTTCAGTCTCAGAGTTGTCTCATATATATACAAGCAAAAATTTCCTCTAGTCTATTCTGGAAAAGTAGTCAATGTCTCTTATATTAGTCAGCATATTGGCGCCATGCTCTCCGTTTTTAATATCTGTAATGTGGAGTATAGACAAACTACCCTACATTGTACAGACATACATACATACCACTAAAACATAAAGTGAAACCTGGAAGGAGAGGAAACAAACGTAAACATTTTGCTGACACTGTCTCCGAATCTGACTGGTTCTGATCACATGCATATTGAATGACATGACTCATGCTGTCTCTGCCTAGTTCCGATCGAGGTCTACATTATAACATCTACAATCTACATACATGCACAATGCACATGGTATATGTTACACACGGTGACGACGACTGTTTCTGTTTATACATGTTTACAGGCCAACCAACCAAGAACCAAGCCACTTTGCCACCAGCTATTTACTTCTCATGAAAAAGAAACTGCGTGTGTCTCAAATATAGTCAGAACGGAAGAAAGAATGAGTAAACTCTCGTATAGGTCTCTCTCGAGTAGTGTGAGTCAAAGAATGCTAGCAATGTGATCCATCATCTTGGGTGCATCTCATTCTCCAATGTTCTCTATTGGGAAATTGTATAAAAGCCCGTAGTGCTATATAGTGGCCACAGTGTGCTCAGTGAAATGAATGAGTGAGAGAAAGAAAGAAAGATATATATATATATATATATATTTATATACACATTCAGCAGTAAATTCTGTGAGGATGGGAATACTCGTTATACAGATAGTGACTACTGAGATGATGTGTGAGATGCATATTGCATACGGTAGCACTTTTATCTCGAATCTTTGTCATTCTAATGCTCCACTGTCAACTCAGTGCTTTCAAAACAAATTACTAATCATACAAGTCCAGCAAAAGCTTTTCCATATTACTCATCTTGACAAATACTCGTTTTCATATATATTTCAATTGCATTACTCATACTTCATATTTAATACTTTTTGTTATTATTATTATTATTATTAAATCATTCTTTTGCCCTTTTAGTTTCATTTGACACATACATTCGTGTTGTATATTGTAAATATTCACGCATTTATACATGCATGCACCACATTGTACATAAAACAAGTTTCAGAAGTTGCATTTAGTATAAAAACGCCAATAGAAAAATATACGTAGTCAAGTCAACTAGGCATAAAAATATTATGCACATTCAAATAACAATTTCCACCATAAAAATTCTAGGAATGGAACAATGAAAATATTAAACGGGTTGCGTAATGCATGTTGATTCCATTCCATTCAAAAAATAGTTTGGAATGTGAAAAAAGTCCTTAGTACAGAGATATGCAGGTATAAAGAGACGACGAGAGGAAACTCATCATGTACTTTGTACAATAACAAAGTATACTGACACAGATCGGACATTGCATTTGGAATATCTTGACGGCAAGTATGATGGGAGGAAGATGGGAATGTGTGAGTGAATGTGAGTGAGGAGAAATTACAGAGGAGATATATACAATTGAAGATTCAGGATTCAAGATTTAATCTCATGTGCAAAAGCTCTAGTGTGTGTGTAAAAGATGCTGAAATTTGCATATGCATATTTTCTTGCTGACTCTCTTGTCGGACTGAGGGTTGGCATGTACGACGGTTAGAATTTAAAAACTATATTTTATACACAAAGATTAATATAAAAACAAAATGGCTTGAGAGTTGAAATGAATGGAGCAGAGAAAGAGACGCATTCATATATGAATAGTTAGATTAAAACAAAAGACCTGTCTTCAATTTCATCCTTATTAGTATAAGAATTTAATGTCAGTTTCTGTTTTGTAAGGAGCGTCAGATTGATGACTATAATAATGACGAGAAACTTGAGGGTGAAAAAAAAACTTAACCAACATTTACAACTTGCACATGACAACAAGTTTCTCTCTTTTGCTTTTTGGAGGGAAAATGAGTAATTTCCATACTGTAAACGTAAACTGAAGAAATGATGTTCAGTGTGATGGGTTGTGAAAAATGGGGAACAACAATCTTGGACACTTGCATTTACCTATGTCCTACTCCCCTAAAAATGTACTTACAGTATGAATGCATATGCTGTTAGAACACGCTATAATTCTTGTCTAATTTGGTAGTCACCCGTTAGTCATTAGTATACGAACAATAAGTGACCACGTGTAAGTTGACTAAGTTCTCCAACTACATACTACATAGTATACTTGGCAAAGAAATGCGTGGTATCGTGTGTATTCGTATTCGTATTGTGAATGCCGTGGTGGACGATGGAGGTAAACTTGTCATGCACTCGTCACATGTCCTCCAAGTTTTAACAAGAGTCTGTCTATCTCTCTCTCTGGACTTTGGAATTATATATATTATTCCTTTATATATTTTATATATATATATATATTTCTTCAGTATTCATGATAATGACAGTATCTCTGTTCATGATGACCACTTCACGTCTGAATGCATTTATAAATACACCGTTTATCCACTTAACAATTTCGAAATTGACTACAGATAAATTTAGATTATAAGTACCTCAAAACTGTGAGTTTCACAAGGAAAAGCGTGTACTAGTACATACCTAGGTATGTAAAATATGTAAGGAAGGAAACCTGGAGTCTTAAACTAACAATAAGTTGAGCACCGGTCAAAAACTTTGAAATGTCCCTTTTCTTCATTTTCTCAAATCTGTACTATATACGGAAACTTGAAGAACATTTATTCTGGCCTCTATTACGAGGCCCAACTTTTTTTACTTGTACCAAACGACTTTCAGTCAAAAGAAGTAGAAAAATACAAAAAAAAAAGAAAAAGAAAAAATGGAAACGTTTTTGGTTCAGCTGAAATTGGTTGGTGAGTGTGGTGAATGACTGTATGCATCCTGTGGGTAAAAATCCCTCCTGTCATTCTGTATATGTATATATGAGCTTAAGGTTAACGGTTCACAGTTTCATGTTCGTTAAATGTTGACACTTACTTGCAAGTTTATTAAAGGAAAATATCAAATTTCCTCTACTAAATATCATTATAAGGAAAGAGAGGAGCGTGGAGAAAAGACGATGAGGAATCAAGGGTAAAGTTCTTTACACGATTATCACTTTGTGTGTGTAAGGTGTTCAGTACCTATGTACATATTTATATAGAAATAAATGCAGCATGACAAAATGGGAAACGGAAAAATTATGCAACCATTTTTACAAGTATTAAGATAGATTTGCAAAAATTCTAGAAAAATTGTAAAAGAAAAAAAAGGAAATGAAGACGGTACGGGGATTTTGTACATATGTATGTATACACACTCAAATTCAAGTTCAACAAAGCCCACGGCGTAAATGACAAATGTACGTTGACTTTGATGATTTGTTGACGGTGTATTCTGCATGTTGCATGTGAGTATAAATATTTACAGTAATTAGGCAGAAGTA
Source organism: Gisinianus flammeolus (assembly GCA_034699125.1). Taxonomy (NCBI): domain Eukaryota; kingdom Metazoa; phylum Arthropoda; class Collembola; order Symphypleona; family Katiannidae; genus Gisinianus; species Gisinianus flammeolus. Next base: position 19,897 of record JAIUND010000983.1, on the reverse strand, counting down.
CTTATTACATATGAATTTGTCTAACCAGTGTGAAGTGTTTCTGACAAGTTGAGACACTCACTCTCGTTACAAGATTTTAAATTTGCAACTTATTTTAATTTTCTCTCAAGTAACTCTCTCATGAAATTGAGGATGTTTTTATTACCATTGTTAACTGTGGGCATGTGACTTTGAACGTTTTTTTTCCTTTATGGATTTTATACATACTGTGGACTCGAGAGATTCTTGTCTAAAATGACAGTTTAGAGTTAGATTTTAAAGTTTCCATCAACTAATATGTAGTACATATTATGTACTCAATTTTATACACGAGCTCAATATAACTTGTGCCTACACATGTACAGTTTTTTTTCCATGAATTGGAGGTGGTTGTTGTGGATTTTCCCTGGAAACCTACTTGAATACTTGAAAACCACAATAATTACTAGGAATTTTTTTTCATATTTCAGAGTTCCTACACTGAACGCTCCATACCAACCAATGATAATTTTTCGACAGAATTGACTGAACATGAAAAGTCGTACGGTCGTAGTACATAACTACTACAAAATCCTATACCTACACTTATCCTCCTGTTAAATATATACAATATATATGTATATTTTTTTGTTCCTCAATTTTTGTTCGCTTACATTTGCAAGATTTTTTTTGTACTCAACTTGAAAGTAGTAATTTGATATAATGATGCATAGTTGAGAGCAAGAAAGAAAAAACAAACTGGACATTTAAAATTTTACAATTTCCATGATGTTATACTATAATTTAACAAAAAAAAGAAAGAAGCAAAGCTGTAGGATGCGATGGGCATAAAAATTTACGTTCAATTTTTTCGAGAGTGATGTGATAACAATACGATTTGTCATTGGTCTGTGGTTTTGTTACTTTTGTTGGTATTTGTTGGAGTGACAATGAGAGAGCGAAGCGAGAAAGAAGGAACGAGACATGGAAACAAGAAATGCAGCGCAAAATGCAACAATAAAGATGGAATAGGGATAGGGCACTTTAGCCCTACACACACTTATCATCTACTACCTACGTAGTACGTATACATGCTTACATATAATGAAAATGGAGAATTGGACGTCGAACGAGTGAAATGTATAAAAAACGTAACTTGGCCATCATGGTACAGTCAAACGAGGACGCAAACTAGTACATGCCGTGTGTATTACACAGACACAAAAACACACCGTCTACCATGTAACGTAGTTGGAAACCAGAGTTTTTGAGAGAGAGAGAGAGAGAGACTTGCCACATCCTCAGTCAGTTCCAAACATTACAAACTTGAAATTTAACGGATAAAATTACAAAAACTCTTAACAAAAATAAACAGAGGGATGGTTCAAATGTTAAAAGGTCGTAAATATTTCTAATCTGTAATGTAATATATATTCAAAAGGATATAATTTGTGCGTAGATGAGTCTGTAATCATCGTTCTACTCGTTAAAATGTGCTGAAGAAGTGCTTGAAAATAAAAGCTAATAGCTAATTAGCATTCATAAATACTAAATACAAAAATTATGTGTACATAAAATTAGCAAGAATTTTCACGCTACTTTGAGCTGTCGACTCTCTCCGTGACTGCGACCGCTGAGTACACAGAGAAAAATGTACACATTTTGTACACAAGCCTACTGACTTAATTATAAAATTATGCTAGATTTATGGAAATAATTAAGGAGTAATAAAGCCAATGGGATAAAAACAAAAGCCTTGATTTGATATTTTTAAAATATAGAGAATTTTTGTGTACTTTCTGTCCATCTAAATTTCTCAACTGAAATCATTCGCTCATGAAGGACAAAATTCCTTGGGTCGCGGTTGTAGAACTTTAAGCGACTATATAAAAGCTAAGCATAAAAACTAGGCATACTGGCGCTAAAGGAAGACGAAGCAAAAAAATTTGTATCAGGGAATTGAACGCTTACCTCACTTTATTAAGTCGGAAACACACAAGTCATCAAATGATGAATCCAAATTTTGAGAATGTCCAAAAGATTAATCTTTTTCCGGTCAAACAAATAAAAAATTGAGTACGTAGAAATTGAAAACTTCACTGAAACTTCACACAAAGGAACTCGTCCAAATTTTTAGGAATTTTTTTATATATACGAATAGTACAAAAACGTACGAACAGCAGTATGAACTAGAATAAGTGCGTGAGCGGAGGGGTATGTAGTCGAAACGTTGAGTTTGCTGACTGACTGAGAACTGAACTTGAACAATGGTCTGCGAGTCCTCTGAGTTGATTTCTTTGGAATGGTATGGTGTTGGTTGGGCGGTAGTGAGAACCTAGTGGTGGTAGTCAGTCTCTTTTAATATAGGTAGGTTGGTTGGTTGGTTGTATGTAGTGGAGTAGAGTTGCATTACTATTACTATTGAAGCTGTCTTGCTTGCCCTGACTCTCTGTAGTTTGGTAAACGCGGTAGTTTTCCGGCTGGAAGCGACGCGATCCAAAGCCTCTATTATACACGTATGTACATCCATTTTTTGACTCTTCCCTTTCATCCAACACATACTAAATATACATATAAAGGAGACACAGAGAAGAAAAATATATGGACTACATAGTACAGAGTATGTATAGAGCCCGAAGACAATTTATTCACCCTGTTTTGCAGCCCTGTATTTTCGACCGAACCCCCCTTTTCCCCATATTATCCAACTCAAACTCATTTTCCTTCTACATGCATACTATGTACTTCCATCCATGCTGTAAAATTACATACATTCACCCTTGTACAATAACTATTAGAGGATGTGGATGGCCCAGACATATAGAGTACACTTGAGAATAAAATACAAGCTTCAACAGCATTACAAGAATCTATGTCCAATGGCAGTAGCCACCAACGCTTCAAACACTCTCGTTCTCTCTCTCTCTCTACATATATATATATATATAATACATATTTATATGTATGTCTTTCTGGCTGTTTGCTTGCTCTGGCTTGCTTGCATGTGTTCAATTTTTACCATTTCCCAAACAAAGCGCATCATCTCATTATTAACTATTAAAATGAACACAGCAGCGGCTTCTAGACCTTACACCCTGTACTCCACACCACTATGTACATGGTTGCTAAAAAATCTTCTCCTTCCTTTCATCAGTTAACAAATGTATGGAGAATACTGCATTATGAATTCCTGTTCTTTTTATTTTCTTTGATATGGGAATTTCGTGGGACAATTCACGAGATATTATTATTATGTAATTTTTGTAATCATTTCATTCCCTTCTTCCTCAAGTACTTTTTCAGACATGTATATACTGAACACTATACTATGTAAATACAAAACTTATATTTATATGAATGAAATAGACAACTATTTCTACAATATAGGCTCAAGAGTCATTGAACTAAAATACTAATAATAATGAAATAGTATTTGATAAGTAGCTACATATGTATATAGGCTGTAAAAGAGAGTTGGACGCTGGACCTTGTAAGAACAAAAATTGTAATTTCACGAGATGATTTTCCAGTTCCACATAAAACGTATACTCATGTAGGAAAACGGTTTACTGCAGTAAAAGCGTGCGAGGGCAGAGACAAAAGGGTTGATGATTTCTCTTTCCCAGAGAAGTAGGAGAATCTTGTGTCATTCCATCTCACATTCTGGTAAATATATGTATTCCTTTTTTGTTTAAGAGTGAAACAACATGGGATTATGAGTAAATACTTAACCACATCATGAGGCATTTTTGCTATTTGCACATTGCAACTTTTGAGTAAACGAAGAAGAAGAAGATGGGAGAATGGTGAAGGAGATGTAAAGTAAAAGCTTTCCGAAAAAAGGCCAAAGTAAAAAAGAGATAGTTTTACAGATTTTTCTCAACAATCCATGTCTGTACAGTGTCCTAAGTTACGTAATATCATTATGGCCAAATAGTATGAAAGAGTATTTGCAGGCTTACAATGCACGTTATGGTGTGCAGGAGCTATCTTCTATGTAGTATGTATACATACGATATATGTACAAGGGTGAAAACGCTTTCTCGGCCAATAAAATGAAACGGGACAATGCCATTTTCGTAAAATATGAACTTGAACCGACTCTTGGTCTTTCTGGTGGTGGACTTTTCCTGTATCAAAAGATATATAGAGTCACCACCCTCCGAAATTGTACAGTACATCCCGGCAATATGTACTTTTAGAGAGATGGAGAAATGTAGGCATGTATTTGTAATGGCCTATATCGTATAGAACTGGGGATATACACAGAATACAGATATTATATCTATCTTAAGATTTTGGTACGGACGGAAGGAATTAAAAGATCAACGAGGAAACGACAAATATTGCATACATTTCTATTTAATGTACCTTTTGGGTGTGTAACTACTTTAGGTGAAGTAACATTCTTGAGTTTCGGAGTTTCCGTCGTCGGGTGACAATACTCTTTGAGCAACCGTGGTTCATGTTGAGTTTTTCGAGACTTTATCTCGTTTTCATCTCAAGCTGGGTATACAATATTATACTTTTATACATACATACACTTACTGATATAGGTAATCTTTTATTTGCTGTGTAGCACTCCAGTCTGAATTTCGGACGGAAAGGAGGAAATGTAAAAGTTTCCTTACTGCTAAACTTCTTCTTCTTCTGATGAACTAAGACCAGACTTCATGCTTCATATACCGATATACTTTACATATGTAACTTGACTTGTATATATACTTACGGAGAAAAAAAACGTTACTTTTCAAGTTTCATCCCTCAATTCTGAATTCTAAACCTTTTAATACTTTATTTCACATTACGTTTCTTACAATGGACATTGGTTATTTAAGATACAGACAACTTAAATTAAAAAGGTGTAAATTGTGATTCGCAATAAAAGTTAAGAGGGATTCCAGGAAACCTGGAAATTCCAGCATTCTTGCTGTTCATATATATATGTATTACGAGTCGTAATTTACGACGACTTTTGTGTATGTAAAAAATGAAGAAAAAAAATAATTTGTCCAGGCTATTGATTTTAAAAGATATTACATTACATATTTGATGAGTTCATTTCGGTAGTAAAGAAAATTATGAAGAAAATAAAAAACTATGGATTAAGAAACTGCTCTAATTAGGCGTTGAGACAATTGTACACTCTAATTTTTTAAATGCAATTGAGAGAATACGCGGACAATGATCTCAGAGCTCTGATGGTATTATATGTAGAGGAATTTCTGTGAACTTAAGTTGTGAACTTAAAATACTACATCTAGGTATATGTATTTATTCACTTCCTTGTTTACTAATAAATTATAATTAATGTCAATAAGTTTTCAAAGACAATGAGAATGTGTACAACGCCCTTTCAATTTCGAAATCAAAGCTTGCACAAACAAGTGAATAGATAACGATGGATAACTAATCCATCGTTATCGTTAGAGCTCATAATAAAATGTATTTTAATTTAATTACAGCTAACGTGTAGTTCAACTTTACACTTTACGTCAGAAATTGGAACAAAGGGGATGAAATTCAGTTATTAGATTAAATAGTTTAAAGTCCCCATTTTTATGGGGAGAGATATACGCATATACTTACATAAGTATGCAGATTTTTTCGGCTTGAAGGGTCATACAACATAAAACAGGACAGTAATACTCCATAATAATATACTAATGGAGTCCAAACTTGTCATTTTAATAAAAAAATTAATTTTCCTTTCTGTTCTCCTAACAACAAATATATATGATTAATTGTGTGTACACATGATGTCATATTAATTAGATTGGTTCTACAGTTCCGGTGTTAACTAGTTTAATTAGTATTGAATTTCTTAATATTTTGTATGTAAATATACAGTATTATAACGATTGCAAGTAATTATCTTCGGATGGACATATTACAATATACTTTAGTTGATTGCTTCCTTGTCCTATTTCATAGTACTTACGCTACAATTATTTCGTAAACGAATACCGCGACTGAGTAAAGTATAAAGTATACAATAATGAATCATGTCATTATTTATGCAGTGTACATTTTATATTTGCTTTTACTTGCTTTTAGTTTACGCATCTACAAAATCCTCAGTATTTGTCAAAGTTGCTCAACAATCTTGTGGGGAGTTACTTGAGCTTAAAGTTCAAAGACGTATTTTTTCTTTTTCGTTCCAGCAGTCACATAATCTCATCATGTACTATTTTTCTCTGGGATGATGATAATATTTGTCCATGTACCCCTCTACTCAGCCAGTTACCACAAGTATATAGCAACAAAAATAGATTCTCCACATATATTTTATACAGAAAATAAAATAAATACATAATGGAAACTCCATGTTAAGATAACGCTGGAATGTTTGCACTTGATAAGACAGAGGTTAATTATGTTAAATATAAATAAATGTCAATTCGAGTAATTTCGGTTCCACACTTGTTCAGATTCAAACGCATTTACTTTTTCTTTCTTTCTCTGAAAGATTGAGACGCACTAAAATTTATTTTAAAAAACATTAAAATAGTTGGTCGGCAATTAAATAAAAGCTTGACGTACATGCAGCAGAGAGGCAAAAAGATTAAACGAAAAATGATTGCATTGACCCATGACCTATTGAATGACATTTATATGCTCATCAACTAATGTCGGTATATTTGGCTAGCCTTTTTGCAAAATTAAAAATTCTATATGCATTTTAAACTACTGAACGTTCGCCTGTATTCTTCATGCTATGCAGTGCACCTACCGGAAATGTAAGAAGAAACTGAAGAAAGTTTTCAATATTATTGAAACTATCGTGTAAAAATGCCTAACATGAACTCAACTTAGTCCATCGTCTTATTTTCTTGAGAGGATTTCTAAATTTTTGAAGCAGAGAAACAAAAAACTGGTAGAATTATTGAATTTTTTTACTTTCTCATGCATTAATGAAAATTACAATTAAAAATAATAAAAGTATGATTCAGTTTTCGTATTTGACCTTATAACCTCACAAAAATAAAGAAAAGAGGCCAGGGCTAACAGTTTAGTTGGTGATATACTATTTATTTATTATCTACTTTGTCGTCTAGTAATAACATAATACTTACACTGTATAATGAACCAGTAGTATAAACAATGTAAGTAGGTGTATAATGTGTATATCGTCGTCTAAGTTCCATAATCCTGTATTAACATTTGGGGGGAGGAGTCTTGTATGTTATTTCCCATTCTGTAGTAGGAGGAGCCATGATAATACAGGGTTATGGAACTTAGACGACGATATAAGTATAATGTTCTACAAATTTTATGACCAATAAAATTGCTCATTGTACATGACTAATTCATTTAATATTTAAGTACACAAAATGAAACTACATACGACTTATCTTCGTCTTCTAGGATATTCCTCTTCCCCTTCAGGTCTGGCAGGCTTTATTTCAACTAATTCCGTTTTGAGTTCCAGCAGCTGGAAATCTGGGATGTGTCGACGTTCGGTCATATCTGGGTCATGAGGGTGAACACTTAGTTTGACACCAGCGGGTAGTGCCGCTTCGATAAAATTAATGAATGGTGCTAAGGAAGTGGCTGGGAAGTCAGCGAGCTAAAGAAAACACATCAATATTTTAGTAGACTGTTTCGTTTCTCATAAATCCTTGTGATTTCAATATTATTTGAATACCAAATTATCGTAAAACTACCTGGACATTTCTTTCATAGACATTAAGTTGGTACTCTGTTTCAGTAACTGCACTTTCCGGTTTGAATCGTGTAATTTTCAATTTTTTACAGGTCGAGCCCCAGCTTTGTATAAAATGAATAACCATATTGTGTACTGTTTTTTTTTTGATAAAATTGAATGAAAGTATAGAAATAATGAAAATTTTATGATAACTTACGCATCTTCCACGTCAATCCCAAATTTGATAGCTGTGTGATGAATGTACTTCCCGTACGATTCTAACACGGGAAAATCGTAACCTTTTATTTGTACATTGACTAAATCATACGTAGGAATCACTGGTCCTGTATCCTGAAAGTAAAACAAACAAAAAGAATTTAACCCATTTCCTTGTAATATACAATTTAACTTGTACTGTACAAGTAGTAAAAATGATTTCATTTTCGACACACTTACATCTAAATACTCCGGCTCAAAAATCCCAGCATAAGATCTTTCTTGTTCAAATGAAATTGTTTTTGGTTGAGAAATCAAAGCCTTCAAGTTCCTTGAACACCTAAGTTGGCATGTAACTGATGGAAATCTTCTTAAAAGTGTATTTAAACTCATTTTCTAACACTATAGTTTTATGAGGAATAAGAGGAATTTAAATTACAAATTAAATATTGAAAATTTTGGATTCAAAAAATGGCCTTGCCACCGAAACCATTGAAAAAATTTAGGTGGCTTCACTCAAAATTTAATTTAATTAACTTGACGGAGTCTCATGTATTTTCTTTCGGACTATTTTGTGGTAGTTTAAGTAACAATTTTTATAATCTACTGGCCAATTCTTTTTAGTACTTTTTTTTATAAATGATAGAAAAATGAGTGAACAGTCTAGTATTAGTAGTTGTGAAGTTAAGCAAAGTCGTTTAGCCCAAGACTTTATTGGTAACTTTGTTAGTAAAAAAGATGATTTAGCAAATCAAATTGAAAGTTTGACAAGTTGCAATAATATCCAAGAACAATTCTCAGAAATTTCGAAAGATATTCAAAAATTAACCAAGAACCTTCATGATGCTGTTCAATTCTTACCATCATACACAATTAAGGTAAGAAAAAATTATACTTTTGGTTATGTATGTAATCATGAATTTAATTAAGTACATCAACACATAATTTAACATAATCCTTTTGTCTATTATAGAAACGTCAAGAAGAAATACGGGCTCTTGAAAAACTGTTAAAGGACAAAGAGGAATTTCTTGTACCCAAAAGGAAATTTGGTTTCAAGTCTAAAATAAAAACAAGTCCGATAAAAGAATCGAAAGCTTCTCCAGGAGAAACAGATACTGCAATTGCTATTCCATACAATTCAACCTCTGCCACAGTCAAGGTAAAATGACTTAAAAGACGGTGTAAAAACACGAGTTTTTCAATTAGTCAGGTATTAATTATAATTGTTATACATGTTATACTTTTGTCATTTCAGTCGGATTCTAATTTTATAACTATCGAGAATATTCAAGATAAAACAATTATCTACGATGAGGCAGACCTAAATGGTGCTGATGTTCTTATAAGAAATATACAAGGGGCAATTATAGAGTTGAGAGGAATTCCATCAACTCTACGTATTTTAGGGTTAGAAGACTGTCAACTCATTTGTAAGTTGAGAAAAAATGATGTTGTATGCATTATATTATTATTATTATGTATTATTAGTACTAATTAATAATAATAATTAATTGATTTATTTATTTATAAGTTTTACTAATTACAAGTTATCCATTTTTTAGGTGGACCAGTTCATACTTCAGTATTTGTTGAAAAGTGTGTGGATTGCAAGTTTTTTCTCTGCTGTCAACAATTAAGAACACATTCATCTCATCATCTTGATATTTACCTGACTGTCCGTTCTAGGGCTATCATCGAGGACTGTACTGATATTCGTTTTGGACCGTATTCGTATAGTCATAGTAAGATCAACGAGTGGCATCAGGAAGTTGGTATGGATCCCACCGTTGAACGGTAATTTTGAACTCGAAAGTTTCGAACTCAATTTTTTTATTATCTAAAGCTTTTTCGTTGGAAATGTTTTTAGTATGATACTTGGTGTACGTGCCTCAATGCTCATATGTACTTTGTACCTTGGGCATGCTATTTTAAAACTGACATTAGTCAGTTAGAAAGGAATAACAACTAACTACATTGGGATTTCTGTTTGTTTTCATTAGGTTTGACTGTGTAGATGATTTTAATTGGTTGTCGGGTTCAGCATCTCCAAACTGGAGCATTATTCCGGAAGACGAACGTTTGAAGTTTCCATTATTATGAAATCAAGTTTAATCGTTTAATCAACATTTCATGATGCCTTCGCTTGGCGAAGTTCGCCATTTAAGTAACACAATATAAAAATTTTGCTTGCAAAATGAAATTTACCATAATAATATTATATTAATAGTGCTAATATCTGTAATATGTAATACAATGCCTGTTAATGGAGAAAGTGAGTGTCAATATAATTAAGTATATGGCCAGACTGTCATATAGCCTTGTTGCTAAAAATGAAGAAATTTTTGGTATTTGATATGCTTCAAAGTGAAGGACACGAAATGAGCCATTTGCACACAAATATATGATTTGCATCATTTTGTTTGATTTCCAATTTCTCCATGTTCCTATGCTTCATTAATTAATAACATGCAGTATCTAGATATGTATGTAAAAAAATAATGAAAACGTTGGCGATATTTTTCAGTGACGGTCTAGAGACTTTAGACTAGATTCTACTAAAATTGAAGTCAAACGCTAAAAATCTACATTAAACATGATCTACTGTAAAATGCTATAATATTAGTTTAGTTTTTTGTATATAATTGCATGTTTTGTTGCGAGTGAAAACTCACTGAACAGAATGCAAGTGTATACATCCACATACATTTGTTTAAAAAAAAAAATGTCAATAAATAAAAGGATTAACACCAACTGTAATAAGTTTTATTTAGTTATTTAAGTCTGTATTTTTGAGTTACAAAAAATCATACAATATTTATTTACATTGCAAAATCTCTGACACTTTAAACATTCACATTTAAACTGTATTAAAATCATATAACGTATTTAAGAGTCTTAAATTAAGACTATTCATATACTATACATATTTGTAATCTATTTTTCGTCCATTCTATTCTAAGTACATATAGACCTTTTCATTCACATTATTATACGAACAGCTTTTTCAAGTTTCAAATTTTTATAAAACTTTAGTATGCTATTTATATATAATACTTACGTAGCTGTAAAACTATTTATACCTACATTGTATGCATAAATTTGTTAAGGCACATTAAATTCGTACTGTATGTACACCTATACATCATAATAGCATGTGTATAAAATTTAGACTATATAAATGCTATACTATATTTACAGCTTCTTCTTTTATTGAACATGTACATTTTTTATAACTAAATACTCTTGTAAACTAATTTATCTATTACAGTATAGCTTAAAATTTAAGCGTATTTAAGACTTAAATACGTTAAATGTACCAAATAAAACGCTTGCAGATACACGAGAAATGCGAAAATTAACATAAAATAATATCCGCACAAGCTTCATAAAATATATTATATCTAATATCTACATATATAATATGCTAACTAAATAATAATAATATTATGCTATTGATTATGTAAGTACTTAATTAAATAGTATACATTTTTCTTGTTCTTGTTCTTCTCTTTCTTGTTCTTTCCTATTCCCAATTTCAAGTAATTCGTAAGTAGATACAGCCAAATGCATTTACTTACTAAGCAATACTCGAAAACGATTCTTAAAATTCAAATGTATTTTGCATCCACACTTCATATTCCATAAAAAAAAGTAACGAAACTTGTCACTGCATGAAAAGAACAAAAATAGAGGACCGTGGGGCAGAAGTGTACGAGGTCATACACATTGCCGGGCCACATGCATTTACACGGGGCCCCGTAATACGGATACGTGGTCACCCTTTGCCCCACTGTCCTCTACGCATATTGATGATAAATAACCAACAATTGCATTACAGGTTACCTATTTAAAGGGAAAATAGACAAACGCATAAAATCGTATCTCACTACACTAAATTAGTATTACTAACAATTAATTTGGCTTACATAAATTGTAATTTCACAAAATTTATCAATAATATAACAAATTCAAAATCATACTTTATTTTAGAACTGGCTATAAGAATGTTTCTAATAAAATTTGTTTCATATTTTATTATTCCTGAATAAGTGAGTTAGTTGACTGTTGACTATGTAAGCTTTATTAGTTCATCATGTTACTGAACAATAACTGAAAATTCTCATCAAAGTACTGATAAACTACAAAACTACAAACTGTATATACCTAAATTGGCTGAACTCTTCAAGAAAATATACAGCCAGTGACAAAACTAACTATAATGAAACGTGTTAAAAGTGTGACATTTACATGAAACATTTTAAAAGTGTGACATTTACATGAAACATTTTAAAAGTGTGACATTTACATGAAATATCAAAATATAATAATTAAATAGTTGTCAAAACTCGTTGTGTTTTGTAACAAATTAAAGCTTGTGCATGCACTAATATATTCAACATGTTACCCATGCCGTTTCAGGACACTTCAAATTGTAAATGTGTTATTAGTGGAAAATTAATAAGAATATTGAAAGATTTCAAAATAAAACAATAAACAAAACAAAACTAAGCAAAAATTAAAAATAAAAGAGAAAAAGAAGTTGACCATGCCTTCCTTTTGAATGATATGCACAATCAATACTAATTAATAAAATGTAACATTCTCTGAAACTCACTGGCAATGTTAATGAATACTTTTGGGATGCTATAAATCAGGTGGGATTAATATTTCTTTACTTACTCTCTTATATGTTAATATGTTGTAAAAGTACTATTAAAAATGCTTTGTTAGTATGCGGCTCAGAATGCAAACAACAAAAAAAACTGAAAAAGAACCATTAAATTAGATACAACTAGTATGTAGGAGTAGACAAGTTACGTGCAAATCACTACTATTGAAAAAATGTCTTATATATATATATATAACTTAGTTTATACTCTAGGTGTGTGGGGCGGTAATGGCGGTGGTGTATCCGAATCCGTTGTTGGAGTTGTAAGGATCGGAATCGGTTTAGGTGGTAATGACAATTTCTTCGGATGATTATGAGCTGTTGGTCTTATTTTTGCTGTGAGTAAACTACCATCACTCTCACTTATTTTTTTTTGTTCCCTCAGAAGAGCCCGTAGAAGTGGTAACTCCATCGCAGAAGCTCGTAAAGAAACCAGGTCTAGTTCACTGGGAGATATCTGAAAGTGGATAAAGAAAAAAAAACAAATTCAAAAACCTGTAAGGAAAAAATGTTTGAGTATTTATTTCCTAAACGGGACTCGGAGAATGTTGATACATTAAAAAAGAGGCAAACCAAGACGGGAAACGGGAAACAGGTAGCAATTTCATTAATTCTCTCTCAAATATGTAACTTGTATTGTAAAAGTAAATAAATAAAGCAAAAAAGGAAAAAACTATTATCCACATTCCCCCATATGCATACATTTTACTGAACTTGCCTAATATACCTAGCCTTAAAACCTACGCTTTCAATATATTTCCGTCAAGTATAGAAATAGACATGCAATAGTATATATTATGTATATCCATGTCCTTTCCTTCGATATTCCCATTTGTATTTCCTACTTAAGAAAGAAGAATTTCTGGGGGAAATAAATATTGTAAAAAATGTACACACAATTTTCTATATCTGTACCTACATGACATGTAGTACATGTGCATGTATGTACAATAACATACTTGTAAAATTGTCTTTTGTTCTTTCTTCACCTCCTTATCTAAATGTGGAAGTCAGCAGACTCTTTGTAATACAGTGTTTGGGAATGAAGAAACTCGAAAGAAAGATTAAGAGTAGAGAGAGAGACGACTAAATAAAAATAAATGATAATTGTGTGTTCGCTTTTACCTTCGTCCCATTATATGGTGGCGGCGGCCTTAAATTATACATAGCTTGAAGTTTTTCCTCAGTTTGTTTTGTCGGATGAGTATAAAGAGATTCTTCAGAGCGGCAAAGTTTCATTCTCATTCTCTCTTCACTCATAGTAGTGGCCTCCCCGACTCCGCCGTTTAAACGGCTATTCATATTGGCGATTTGATTTTGTAAAGTTTTCCGCATTTCATTCTCAATTATAATATGCCCCATGTTACTATTTTTATTTGAAGGTGGCAATGGTGGGGCAGACTGGACAGAGGAAGGATAGTAAATGGGTGCACTGGAGATGTTACTACTCGCCAAACTTTGTGTAGATAGAAATCTTTGAATATTTTCAGCATTCAAATTTAAACCAGCAGTATAGTAACCTCCAGCATATTGTGAGGAAGAACATTGTGAATTATTTGAACCAATATGATAAAGTGATCCATATGAATTATGATGATAGGAGGATGGAGCTGAATATTGGGCTGTTCCTGTCACACTATGATTACTTCCATTTGTATATCCAATCGGAACATTATTATTTCCACAACCACCTGTTTTTGTGATTGATCCAATTCCAATAGTTTTTGCGGGTCGAGGTGGTTTATTTGCATTTGGATTGTCATGATTAATATCATTACAACTATAACTACCATTAGTGTTCGTGTGCATATTATTGCTATTACTGTTGATACTAATTTGATTTTGGCTTTGTTGAAAATTAATATTATTGTTATGCTGATGATGAGAATGGTGGCTGCTTTGATGACCCGGCGTTGTCAAGCTTGTACTGCTCATACTATTATGATTTCCTGAAGACGGTCGAAGATGACTCATGGTCACAGCTAAAGCCTAGATCATCAAAAGAAATTATTATTATTATTATAGTTATTTAATTCGACAAATATGTAGTAAAAAAGCTGCTGAAATGTTTTGAACAAAAGTAACTGCATATGCATTATGTAAACATACGGGTAAGTACGTACATAGTACATGTGTACAAAAGTTTTAAATAGAAATTTGCAAAACTTACCGGTAAGTTTTTAGGAGGTACATAGGGGGGTACATAGGGTGGGGGTAAATATGGCGGTGGAATATCGTTGATTCCATAGGCTGCAACAGCACTATTTGTACTGGATAGAGTTGTGTAGCTCAAGCTCTTTGAGTCGTAGTATTCTTGTTGACTCACGCGGGGATCTTTCGGTGGGAATATAACATAGTCCATGTCAGAGTAAAGTTGAGCTTTGAATTGTTGAATTTGTGATCGAGCTAACTGTTGACTGTAGATTGTTGTGTAACGTGAATGTCCATTACCTCCTTGAGAACAATTTCCATTACAATTAACTAATGAAGTCGAAGAACTTAATCCTCTAGTATTAGTAGTAACATTTGTCGTGGATTGACTCCCAACACAATTATGTGGACATGGCACATGTAAACTTGTACTATTGGGAGTTAAGTTGATAGCAGACGAAGTATGAAGACAAGCAGCATTATTGCTTTTCATTCCATTATTATTACTATGAACATTATTGTTTGTAGACATTGTACGGTGATTATTATTATTATTTTGACTACTTAAGGACATGGAACTTGTTGCTGTTGGATGAATGATTGGTGCTCTAGATAAAGGTTTTAAATTTTGAAGGCCAATAAGAAAATTGTTTAAATTATTTGGAACACTTCCACATCTATTGGCAATATTTTTTCCACCATTTGTATTAAAACTTCCAGCACATGTCGAATTAGGAGGAACACAAGTACTATGAACAGAATTTCCTAAATTCTCAACTCCTCCTCCTACATGATGATGTTGTTGTTGATAATGCTGCTGATGAACAGCACCATTTACTTGAGCAAAAGATTTTGGCTTATTGTGAGGTACTCCAGTTTTTCTATTTTTAATAGCTGATGCTGAAGCATGTACATCAATATAATTATTTGGTTTAATTATAATAGAATTCCCTCCTTTTGTGTTGGCTGGGTAAGGTGGTGGTGTGGATGATGGTATAGTCATTGGTATTTCTTCAGAAGCAACAGTGTCATATATATTATCGACAGACTGAGAGTGTTGAAGCATGGACACTGACTGATAATTATTGAGAAGATTTTGAGCTGCTATTGCATGTTGCATTCCGACTGTAGTACCATAATTACTATTATTGTTGTTGCTGTTACTGTTTGTTGTTTGGGTTATTGTTGATGGGATTTTCGAGGTACGAAATAAAACTTGTGCTTGACTTGGTATCCCCACTGGAGCCACATTCGTTGCATATGCTGTTTGAACTAAAATCTGTGGTTTTGTTGCAATGAACCGAGCATCAACAGGTTTAGTCGAGGCTAAATTAGTAGAGACGTGTCTTTTAATAGGTTTTGGAGGTGGATCAGGTTTTCCATTATCAAAAATATTAAGTGCATTCGTAGATTTTGAAGAAACTTTGGTTACATTTGAAAGTTTGGAGGGCTCGTTACTAATACTTCGACTATGTTCTAATTTATTACGCCTGGGGAGGGTATTTAGATTGACTGCTGGACCAGGAGTTGGGGACGGCGTCGTACTCTCTGATGGTGATGAAATGGGACTCGAGTTGTTATTATTACGACAACCAAAAGTACCCAAAGAATTTTTATTACTTGTAACAAGTTTCCATAATTTGCATGTTGGTTTTTTAGGTAGAGGCCGTGGAAATAAAGGTGGAAGTTGAACATAGTCTGAATCTGTTTCAAAATTATCACTAACTGTTCTCGTACTTGGGTATTGTCCTTGTTGTAATTTCTCTCCAAATTCTACATAATCATTCTGTTGTGAGGAGAGGAGTCCGTTTGCATAATTTTTCTTACTATTCAGAGCATTTTTCTTGCCCACTCCTCCAAGCCAAGATGAAGACGAGGAAGTCTGTGTCTTTAGACATTTCAAAGATGCAATCTTGGGAGTTAAACCATTTTCTTTAGTTCCCAGCACATTTGTACTAAAATTCTTCTTATTGGATTCATTCCCAGATGACGCGTGTCCATCGGTGGTCGATTTGTTCTCACACTTGCCCCCACTACACGTACTATTACCAGTTGCCCTCCTGCTCGACTTTAATTCTTTCAAAAGTCGTCCTCTACATCTAGTTTTGATGTCTGTATTCGATTTGACACAGTTACGTGAGGTAGTTTGTTGTTGTTGTTTTCGGATTCCAATTATTGAATTATTTTCATTCTGTTCCGATGTTGTTTTTGCTGTCGATGCCGCAGTCGTCGTTATTGTTGTCACTGTTAGAGTCGTATTGTTTGCATTTTTTTTATTATTACTCTTATTACTGTCTATTGTAAAATACTGTCGTTCATCAGTCTTATTGTCTGGGTTCTCACTTATTTCACCGTACACATGTTCCATGGGATCATCTTCCTTTTCATAGTCGAGTAACTGTTTTTGTTCTTCTAATCTTTCCTTACTTTTCTGTATGGAGTCTTTCTCTTTCGAATCACAATTAGTCACAATGTCCACCATTTCTACTTTTTCTAATACAGCTTCAACAGTTTTTCCTCTTGTCACTTTTAACTTTGGTGGTGGGGTTGGCATTTGCGTTTCAATTGCTGGAACTACACCGACACTCATATTTGGTGGTAAAGATGATAACTTGAATGATACTGATGAAGTAGTATTATCATTAACAGGAGTTGTTGTTGTTGTTTTGGGGGTTCCTGATTTTTCATTTTCAGATGAATTATCTCCTTCTGCACAATAAATATCCACAGCTTTGAGTGTCCCTTCACTAACCATGGACGGAGTACTGTTATGGATAATTTTGGACGGACTTGACAAGTTCAATCCTGCCAATTCATCTTCACATGAATTACACTCACGTTTCTCATCAATTGTTCGTACCAAAAGGGATGACCGGCCACAGTCGCGGTCAAGGTCACAATCCTCACACTCACAATCTGAATCACAATACCAAAATTTTGCCTCACTATCCGTCACTTCTGTAGCTTCATTTTTTGCCGATTCCTCTTCAGTCAAATGGGTTGGAGGTGGAGGATGTTTCTGACTTAAGGACTCCAATGACGTCGAGTTATTTGTTGGATGTCTCTCAGCACAACAATAGGATATCTCTCGCAGGTCCAAGTCTTCTGTTTGAACAATAAAAAAATAGAATACAAACTCAAACATGCTTTCCTGGTCAAAATGATTATTTTTGCATGTTTCAACACACTGCTCATCCAGTATGAAATTTATTTACTTATGTAGTTGTATATATGTGCGTGTATTGCTTACCCTCACTGCCATCTAAGCTATAGACCCGATCAGAAACAATGCCCGAGGTGGTGTTCGATGAGGCTATAATAAAAGTGAGAAGTTACTAGATTAATTAAAATGTACCAACTACCAGAAAGAAAATTAAAGACATTCAAACTTCCAATATATATATATGAATACGTTTTTCAGAAAACAATTCGTTCGCGAAAAATCACTTTTTTGCATATTCGTGGACAACACAACATGGAGAATCTTTTAGGACAAGTTTAAACCATTTTTACAGATAAAAAGTAGTTTAAAATCGTATTTAAACTTTCCTAAAAATTCGAAATAAAAGTACGCCGATGATTTGTGTAATGCGAATGCAATTAAAATCATTGAACAACTCTTTTACGCGCCAAACAGCCGACAATATTCAAGGCGCTATAACTCGGAATCTAGAAATTCGCATAAGCATTATTTTCTTAAGACCTTCCTCATATGTATAATATACATATGAGGTTCTCCGCCAGAATAGGGATCATTTAAGCAAAACCACTTTTCTGCATATTCTTATGTACGAGAATATGTGCTATAAATTGGGATAGGTTTAAAATTTATTTACTAACAAAAAGTAATTTAAAATCGTCGTTAAACTTCTTCAAAAATTCTAAATTAAAGTAAACCGACGATTTGGGTTTTGCTCTTAAATTTAAACTCATTGAGAAACGTATTTACGCGCCAAACAGCCGAGAATATTCAAGGCGCTATTAAACTCTAAAACTAGGTTTGCTTAAATGACCCCTTTTCTTACGGTTTTCTACATATTATGTATTTGGGATGCCTATTATACACATACAACAAAACAGGAGAAAGTTACTTTTACTCAGTAGTTTACATGCAACTACATGCACACAAATTCAAGAATTTCAAATTACCGTTGCTAATGACAGAGACTCGCTGGTGTTCACTCGATTCCCCACCACCAGCCAAGAGAAGTCCATCTGCCCACAATGACAAATCCAACATTTTCTCATCATTTTTTGAGGATGATGACGATGAACCAAGGAGTGTTGAATTACAACTGGATTCTCCACCAGTACTACTCAGTGATGAACCACCTTTGTGGTTGAGCTCGGACGTCAGAAAAATTTTATGATTTGAAAGATGAAATTGATGTGTCGAACGACAAAGAATTAAAAGGTGACGAGGGACAGATTCGCTAGCTGCTGTGAATGATAATTTTTGCGTTGAACCAGCCCATGGGCAAGCCCGACCACGAATCTCAAATTTCTTTCTCTGTAAAAAAAAAACAAATTGTCAGTTTTATAATACAAACACATGCAATAATGTACATCATTCTATTCTAAAGTTTGTGCGTCTTGTTTCCTTTCCTTCTATAGGCCAGGCCAATATCTACATAAACATACCTAAGGCTCAAAAACGGCTGCAAAAACGTACATAGGTACATACATTGCACAATACTCAAATGACAATCCACACTTTTTCACGACTTGTAAATTGTGTTCACAAATACATTTGACTTTGTAAAAACGAGTAGGTACTACTCAATAGCAGAAGAGGAATGTTGCCTTGAAATCCGTTCACAACGTTTTGGAAATATAAATAAATAAATTCTGTATGAAATAATAAAATATAATGCGGATGAACAAATAACATCTATGTAACTCTCCGAGTTATCAGGGCAGTCCGGAAATGTTGGTGTGAGAACTGAACCCAACTTTCAGGAACAGTAAGTTATGATGTAAAAAGACCAGAATGGAACTTTTTTTTAATGTTGAGGATCTAGGTGGGGGACTTTGAAATTTTTTCAAGGGACAAAACGGGGACACGCACATCTCGCAAATGCATTGTCCGATTTCGATGAAATTTGGACAGCAGCTTCCTGACGAGTCTCTTTATGGTGCGTTCATGGTTTGACGATATCTCAAAGCGATGACATATGAAATATGCATTTCCATAAAGGTCACTTTGGTGACCTCTGGAGGTCACACGCTTTGAGATATCGTCAAACCATGAA